>JAECXH010000107.1:0-49454 GCA_018152175.1 Drosophila jambulina | reverse complement strand
CAACCAAATGAATCCTTCATGTTTCAGAATTCACTCAGTGAAATTTCGTGTTTCTAATTGACCCAAATGAGTGTTTTTAGCCGTCGAAAATATATGGGGAAGAGAAGAAATAAATCAAAATCGGCCGCACTTTGCGCTGCCAAGCCTTCAAATGAAGGCACAGAGAGGCAGAGAGAGAGAGAGAGAGAGCGCCAAGGAATCTTTTCAAATATTTCGTCCACTGCTATGGTATAATATTTTCGACTTTAGGCTGATGAAGTAATATTCCAACTTTAGGATACTATAATATTTTAGAATGGACCTATACCTTTAGGGAGACAACCAAATGAATCCTTCATGTTTCAGAATTCACTCAGTGAAATTTCGTGTTTCTAATTGACCCAAATGAGTGTTTTTAGTTTTCGAAAATATATGGGGAAGAGAAGAAATAAATCAAAATCGGCCGCACTTTGCGCTGCCAAGCCTTCAAATGAAGGCACAGAGAGGCAGAGAGAGAGAGAGAGAGAGAGAGAGAGAATCTTTTCAAATATTTCGTCCACTGCTATGGTATAATATTTTCGACTTTAGGCTGATGAAGTAATATTCCAACTTTAGGATACTATAATATTTTAGAATGGACCTATACCTTTAGGGAGACAACCAAATGAATCCTTCATGTTTCAGAATTCACTCAGTGAAATTTCGTGTTTCTAATTGACCCAAATGAGTGTTTTTAGCCGTCGAAAATATATGGGGAAGAGAAGAAATAAATCAAAATCGGCCGCACTTTGCGCTGCCAAGCCTTCAAATGAAGGCACAGAGAGGCAGAGAGAGAGAGAGAGAGAGAGAGAGCGCCAAGGAATCTTTTCAAATATTTCGTCCACTGCTATGGTATAATATTTTCGACTTTAGGCTGATGAAGTAATATTCCAACTTTAGGATACTATAATATTTTAGAATGGACCTATACCTTTAGGGAGACAACCAAATGAATCCTTCATGTTTCAGAATTCACTCAGTGAAATTTCGTGTTTCTAATTGACCCAAATGAGTGTTTTTAGTTTTCGAAAATATATGGGGAAGAGAAGAAATAAATCAAAATCGGCCGCACTTTGCGCTGCCAAGCCTTCAAATGAAGGCACAGAGAGGCAGAGAGAGAGAGAGAGAGAGAGAGAGCGCCAAGGAATCTTTTCAAATATTTCGTCCACTGCTATGGTATAATATTTTTGACTTTAGGCTGATGAAGTAATATTCCAACTTTAGGATACTATAATATTTTAGAATGGACCTATACCTTTAGGGAGACAACCAAATGAATCCTTCATGTTTCAGAATTCACTCAGTGAAATTTCGTGTTTCTAATTGACCCAAATGAGTGTTTTTAGTTTTCGAAAATATATGGGGAAGAGAAGAAATAAATCAAAATCGGCCGCACTTTGCGCTGCCAAGCCTTCAAATGAAGGCACAGAGAGGCAGAGAGAGAGAGAGAGAGAGAGAGGCCAAGGAATCTTTTCAAATATTTCGTCCACTGCTATGGTATAATATTTTTGACTTTAGGCTGATGAAGTAATATTCCAACTTTAGGATACTATAATATTTTAGAATGGACCTATACCTTTAGGGAGACAACCAAATGAATCCTTCATGTTTCAGAATTCACTCAGTGAAATTTCGTGTTTCTAATTGACCCAAATGAGTGTTTTTAGTTTTCGAAAATATATGGGGAAGAGAAGAAATAAATCAAAATCGGCCGCACTTTGCGCTGCCAAGCCTTCAAATGAAGGCACAGAGAGGCAGAGAGAGAGAGAGAGCGCCAAGGAATCTTTTCAAATATTTCGTCCACTGCTATGGTATAATATTTTCGACTTTAGGCTGATGAAGTAATATTCCAACTTTAGGATACTATAATATTTTAGAATGGACCTATACCTTTAGGGAGACAACCAAATGAATCCTTCATGTTTCAGAATTCACTCAGTGAAATTTCGTGTTTCTAATTGACCCAAATGAGTGTTTTTAGTTTTCGAAAATATATGGGGAAGAGAAGAAATAAATCAAAATCGGCCGCACTTTGCGCTGCCAAGCCTTCAAATGAAGGCACAGAGAGAGGCAGAGAGAGAGAGAGAGAGAGAGAGCGCCAAGGAATCTTTTCAAATATTTCGTCCACTGCTATGGTATAATATTTTCGACTTTAGGCTGATGAAGTAATATTCCAACTTTAGGATACTATAATATTTTAGAATGGACCTATACCTTTAGGGAGACAACCAAATGAATCCTTCATGTTTCAGAATTCACTCAGTGAAATTTCGTGTTTCTAATTGACCCAAATGAGTGTTTTTAGTTTTCGAAAATATATGGGGAAGAGAAGAAATAAATCAAAATCGGCCGCACTTTGCGCTGCCAAGCCTTCAAATGAAGGCACAGAGAGGCAGAGAGAGAGAGAGAGAGAGAGAGCGCCAAGGAATCTTTTCAAATATTTCGTCCACTGCTATGGTATAATATTTTCGACTTTAGGCTGATGAAGTAATATTCCAACTTTAGGATACTATAATATTTTAGAATGGACCTATACCTTTAGGGAGACAACCAAATGAATCCTTCATGTTTCAGAATTCACTCAGTGAAATTTCGTGTTTCTAATTGACCCAAATGAGTGTTTTTAGTTTTCGAAAATATATGGGGAAGAGAAGAAATAAATCAAAATCGGCCGCACTTTGCGCTGCCAAGCCTTCAAATGAAGGCACAGAGAGGCAGAGAGAGAGAGAGAGAGAGAGCGCCAAGGAATCTTTTCAAATATTTCGTCCACTGCTATGGTATAATATTTTCGACTTTAGGCTGATGAAGTAATATTCCAACTTTAGGATACTATAATATTTTAGAATGGACCTATACCTTTAGGGAGACAACCAAATGAATCCTTCATGTTTCAGAATTCACTCAGTGAAATTTCGTGTTTCTAATTGACCCAAATGAGTGTTTTTAGTTTTCGAAAATATATGGGGTAGAGAAGAAATAAATCAAAATCGGCCGCACTTTGCGCTGCCAAGCCTTCAAATGAAGGCCACAGAGAGGCAGAGAGAGAGAGAGAGAGAGAGCGCCAAGGAATCTTTTCAAATATTTCGTCCACTGCTATGGTATAATATTTTCGACTTTAGGCTGATGAAGTAATATTCCAACTTTAGGATACTATAATATTTTAGAATGGACCTATACCTTTAGGGAGACAACCAAATGAATCCTTCATGTTTCAGAATTCACTCAGTGAAATTTCGTGTTTCTAATTGACCCAAATGAGTGTTTTTAGTTTTCGAAAATATATGGGGAAGAGAAGAAATAAATCAAAATCGGCCGCACTTTGCGCTGCCAAGCCTTCAAATGAAGGCACAGAGAGGCAGAGAGAGAGAGAGAGAGAGAGAGAGAGCGCCAAGGAATCTTTTCAAATATTTCGTCCACTGCTATGGTATAATATTTTTGACTTTAGGCTGATGAATTATTATTCCAACTTTAGGATACTATAATATTTTAGAATGGACCTATACCTTTAGGGAGACAACCAAATGAATCCTTCATGTTTCAGAATTCACTCAGTGAAATTTCGTGTTTCTAATTGACCCAAATGAGTGTTTTTAGTTTTCGAAAATATATGGGGAAGAGAAGAAATAAATCAAAATCGGCCGCACTTTGCGCTGCCAAGCCTTCAAATGAAGGCACAGAGAGGCAGAGAGAGAGAGAGAGAGGCGCCAAGGAATCTTTTCAAATATTTCGTCCACTGCTATGGTATAATATTTTCGACTTTAGGCTGATGAAGTAATATTCCAACTTTAGGATACTATAATATTTTAGAATGGACCTATACCTTTAGGGAGACAACCAAATGAATCCTTCATGTTTCAGAATTCACTCAGTGAAATTTCGTGTTTCTAATTGACCCAAATGAGTGTTTTTAGTTTTCGAAAATATATGGGGTAGAGAAGAAATAAATCAAAATCGGCCGCACTTTGCGCTGCCAAGCCTTCAAATGAAGGCACAGAGAGGCAGAGAGAGAGAGAGAGAGGCGCCAAGGAATCTTTTCAAATATTTCGTCCACTGCTATGGTATAATATTTTCGACTTTAGGCTGATGAAGTAATATTCCAACTTTAGGATACTATAATATTTTAGAATGGACCTATACCTTTAGGGAGACAACCAAATGAATCCTTCATGTTTCAGAATTCACTCAGTGAAATTTCGTGTTTCTAATTGACCCAAATGAGTGTTTTTAGTTTTCGAAAATATATGGGGAAGAGAAGAAATAAATCAAAATCGGCCGCACTTTGCGCTGCCAAGCCTTCAAATGAAGGCACAGAGAGGCAGAGAGAGAGAGAGAGAGAGAGCGCCAAGGAATCTTTTCAAATATTTCGTCCACTGCTATGGTATAATATTTTTGACTTTAGGCTGATGAATTATTATTCCAACTTTAGGATACTATAATATTTTAGAATGGACCTATACCTTTAGGGAGACAACCAAATGAATCCTTCATGTTTCAGAATTCACTCAGTGAAATTTCGTGTTTCTAATTGACCCAAATGAGTGTTTTTAGTTTTCGAAAATATATGGGGAAGAGAAGAAATAAATCAAAATCGGCCGCACTTTGCGCTGCCAAGCCTTCAAATGAAGGCACAGAGAGGCAGAGAGAGAGAGAGAGAGAGCGCCAAGGAATCTTTTCAAATATTTCGTCCACTGCTATGGTATAATATTTTCGACTTTAGGCTGAAGAAGTAATATTCCAACTTTAGGATACTATAATATTTTAGAATGGACCTATACCTTTAGGGAGACAACCAAATGAATCCTTCATGTTTCAGAATTCACTCAGTGAAATTTCGTGTTTCTAATTGACCCAAATGAGTGTTTTTAGTTTTCGAAAATATATGGGGAAGAGAAGAAATAAATCAAAATCGGCCGCACTTTGCGCTGCCAAGCCTTCAAATGAAGGCACAGAGAGGCAGAGAGAGAGAGAGAGAGAGCGCCAAGGAATCTTTTCAAATATTTCGTCCACTGCTATGGTATAATATTTTTGACTTTAGGCTGATGAATTATTATTCCAACTTTAGGATACTATAATATTTTAGAATGGACCTATACCTTTAGGGAGACAACCAAATGAATCCTTCATGTTTCAGAATTCACTCAGTGAAATTTCGTGTTTCTAATTGACCCAAATGAGTGTTTTTAGTTTTCGAAAATATATGGGGAAGAGAAGAAATAAATCAAAATCGGCCGCACTTTGCGCTGCCAAGCCTTCAAATGAAGGCACAGAGAGGCAGAGAGAGAGAGAGAGAGAGAGAGAGCGCCAAAGGAATCTTTTCAAATATTTCGTCCACTGCTATGGTATAATATTTTCGACTTTAGGCTGATGAAGTAATATTCCAACTTTAGGATACTATAATATTTTAGAATGGACCTATACCTTTAGGGAGACAACCAAATGAATCCTTCATGTTTCAGAATTCACTCAGTGAAATTTCGTGTTTCTAATTGACCCAAATGAGTGTTTTTAGTTTTCGAAAATATATGGGGAAGAGAAGAAATAAATCAAAATCGGCCGCACTTTGCGCTGCCAAGCCTTCAAATGAAGGCACAGAGAGAGGCAGAGAGAGAGAGAGAGAGAGAGAGCGCCAAGGAATCTTTTCAAATATTTCGTCCACTGCTATGGTATAATATTTTTGACTTTAGGCTGATGAATTATTATTCCAACTTTAGGATACTATAATATTTTAGAATGGACCTATACCTTTAGGGAGACAACCAAATGAATCCTTCATGTTTCAGAATTCACTCAGTGAAATTTCGTGTTTCTAATTGACCCAAATGAGTGTTTTTAGCTTTCGAAAATATATGGGGAAGAGAAGAAATAAATCAAAATCGGCCGCACTTTGCGCTGCCAAGCCTTCAAATGAAGGCACAGAGAGGCAGAGAGAGAGAGAGAGAGAGCGCCAAGGAATCTTTTCAAATATTTCGTCCACTGCTATGGTATAATATTTTCGACTTTAGGCTGATGAAGTAATATTCCAACTTTAGGATACTATAATATTTTAGAATGGACCTATACCTTTAGGGAGACAACCAAATGAATCCTTCATGTTTCAGAATTCACTCAGTGAAATTTCGTGTTTCTAATTGACCCAAATGAGTGTTTTTAGTTTTCGAAAATATATGGGGAAGAGAAGAAATAAATCAAAATCGGCCGCACTTTGCGCTGCCAAGCCTTCAAATGAAGGCACAGAGAGGCAGAGAGAGAGAGAGAGAGAGAGAGAGCGCCAAGGAATCTTTTCAAATATTTCGTCCACTGCTATGGTATAATATTTTTGACTTTAGGCTGATGAAGTAATTATTCCAACTTTAGGATACTATAATATTTTAGAATGGACCTATACCTTTAGGGAGACAACCAAATGAATCCTTCATGTTTCAGAATTCACTCAGTGAAATTTCGTGTTTCTAATTGACCCAAATGAGTGTTTTTAGTTTTCGAAAATATATGGGGAAGAGAAGAAATAAATCAAAATCGGCCGCACTTTGCGCTGCCAAGCCTTCAAATGAAGGCACAGAGAGGCAGAGAGAGAGAGAGAGAGAGAGGGAAGCCAAGGAATCTTTTCAAATATTTCGTCCACTGCTATGGTATAATATTTTTGACTTTAGGCTGATGAATTATTATTCCAACTTTAGGATACTATAATATTTTAGAATGGACCTATACCTTTAGGGAGACAACCAAATGAATCCTTCATGTTTCAGAATTCACTCAGTGAAATTTCGTGTTTCTAATTGACCCAAATGAGTGTTTTTAGTTTTCGAAAATATATGGGGTAGAGAAGAAATAAATCAAAATCGGCCGCACTTTGCGCTGCCAAGCCTTCAAATGAAGGCACAGAGAGACAGAGAGAGAGAGAGAGAGAGAGAGAGCGCCAAGGAATCTTTTCAAATATTTCGTCCACTGCTATGGTATAATATTTTCGACTTTAGGCTGATGAAGTAA
Organism: Drosophila jambulina; assembly: GCA_018152175.1. Lineage (NCBI taxonomy): Eukaryota > Metazoa > Arthropoda > Insecta > Diptera > Drosophilidae > Drosophila > Drosophila jambulina. Next base: position 42,449 of record JAECXH010000107.1, on the reverse strand, counting down.
TATTCCAACTTTAGGATACTATAATATTTTAGAATGGACCTATACCTTTAGGGAGACAACCAAATGAATCCTTCATGTTTCAGAATTCACTCAGTGAAATTTCGTGTTTCTAATTGACCCAAATGAGTGTTTTTAGTTTTCGAAAATATATGGGGTAGAGAAGAAATAAATCAAAATCGGCCGCACTTTGCGCTGCCAAGCCTTCAAATGAAGGCACAGAGAGGCAGAGAGAGAGAGAGAGAGAGGAGGCGCCAAGGAATCTTTTCAAATATTTCGTCCACTGCTATGGTATAATATTTTTGACTTTAGGCTGATGAAGTAATATTCCAACTTTAGGATACTATAATATTTTAGAATGGACCTATACCTTTAGGGAGACAACCAAATGAATCCTTCATGTTTCAGAATTCACTCAGTGAAATTTCGTGTTTCTAATTGACCCAAATGAGTGTTTTTAGTTTTCGAAAATATATGGGGAAGAGAAGAAATAAATCAAAATCGGCCGCACTTTGCGCTGCCAAGCCTTCAAATGAAGGCACAGAGAGGCAGAGAGAGAGAGAGAGAGAGCGCCAAGGAATCTTTTCAAATATTTCGTCCACTGCTATGGTATAATATTTTTGACTTTAGGCTGATGAATTATTATTCCAACTTTAGGATACTATAATATTTTAGAATGGACCTATACCTTTAGGGAGACAACCAAATGAATCCTTCATGTTTCAGAATTCACTCAGTGAAATTTCGTGTTTCTAATTGACCCAAATGAGTGTTTTTAGTTTTCGAAAATATATGGGGAAGAGAAGAAATAAATCAAAATCGGCCGCACTTTGCGCTGCCAAGCCTTCAAATGAAGGCACAGAGAGGCAGAGAGAGAGAGAGAGAGAGAGAGAGCGCCAAGGAATCTTTTCAAATATTTCGTCCACTGCTATGGTATAATATTTTTGACTTTAGGCTGATGAATTAATTATTCCAACTTTAGGATACTATAATATTTTAGAATGGACCTATACCTTTAGGGAGACAACCAAATGAATCCTTCATGTTTCAGAATTCACTCAGTGAAATTTCGTGTTTCTAATTGACCCAAATGAGTGTTTTTAGTTGTTCGAAAATATATGGGGAAGAGAAGAAATAAATCAAAATCGGCCGCACTTTGCGCTGCCAAGCCTTCAAATGAAGGCACAGAGAGGCAGAGAGAGAGAGAGAGAGGCGCCAAGGAATCTTTTCAAATATTTCGTCCACTGCTATGGTATAATATTTTCGACTTTAGGCTGATGAAGTAATATTCCAACTTTAGGATACTATAATATTTTAGAATGGACCTATACCTTTAGGGAGACAACCAAATGAATCCTTCATGTTTCAGAATTCACTCAGTGAAATTTCGTGTTTCTAATTGACCCAAATGAGTGTTTTTAGTTTTCGAAAATATATGGGGAAGAGAAGAAATAAATCAAAATCGGCCGCACTTTGCGCTGCCAAGCCTTCAAATGGCAAGAAGGCACAGAGAGAGAGAGAGAGAGAGAGAGCGCCAAGGAATCTTTTCAAATATTTCGTCCACTGCTATGGTATAATATTTTTGACTTTAGGCTGATGAATTATTATTCCAACTTTAGGATACTATAATATTTTAGAATGGACCTATACCTTTAGGGAGACAACCAAATGAATCCTTCATGTTTCAGAATTCACTCAGTGAAATTTCGTGTTTCTAATTGACCCAAATGAGTGTTTTTAGTTTTCGAAAATATATGGGGAAGAGAAGAAATAAATCAAAATCGGCCGCACTTTGCGCTGCCAAGCCTTCAAATGAAGGCACAGAGAGAGAGAGAGAGAGAGAGAGCGCGCCAAGGAATCTTTTCAAATATTTCGTCCACTGCTATGGTATAATATTTTCGACTTTAGGCTGATGAAGTAATTATTCCAACTTTAGGATACTATAATATTTTAGAATGGACCTATACCTTTAGGGAGACAACCAAATGAATCCTTCATGTTTCAGAATTCACTCAGTGAAATTTCGTGTTTCTAATTGACCCAAATGAGTGTTTTTAGTTTTCGAAAATATATGGGGAAGAGAAGAAATAAATCAAAATCGGCCGCACTTTGCGCTGCCAAGCCTTCAAATGAAGGCACAGAGAGGCAGAGAGAGAGAGAGAGAGAGCCAAAGGAATCTTTTCAAATATTTCGTCCACTGCTATGGTATAATATTTTCGACTTTAGGCTGATGAAGTATTATTCCAACTTTAGGATACTATAATATTTTAGAATGGACCTATACCTTTAGGGAGACAACCAAATGAATCCTTCATGTTTCAGAATTCACTCAGTGAAATTTCGTGTTTCTAATTGACCCAAATGAGTGTTTTTAGTTTTCGAAAATATATGGGGAAGAGAAGAAATAAATCAAAATCGGCCGCACTTTGCGCTGCCAAGCCTTCAAATGAAGGCACAGAGAGGCAGAGAGAGAGAGAGAGAGAGAGAGAGAGCGCCAAGGAATCTTTTCAAATATTTCGTCCACTGCTATGGTATAATATTTTCGACTTTAGGCTGATGAAGTTAATTATTCCAACTTTAGGATACTATAATATTTTAGAATGGACCTATACCTTTAGGGAGACAACCAAATGAATCCTTCATGTTTCAGAATTCACTCAGTGAAATTTCGTGTTTCTAATTGACCCAAATGAGTGTTTTTAGTTTTCGAAAATATATGGGGAAGAGAAGAAATAAATCAAAATCGGCCGCACTTTGCGCTGCCAAGCCTTCAAATGAAGGCACAGAGAGGCAGAGAGAGAGAGAGAGAGAGAGAGCGCCAAGGAATCTTTTCAAATATTTCGTCCACTGCTATGGTATAATATTTTTGACTTTAGGCTGATGAATTATTATTCCAACTTTAGGATACTATAATATTTTAGAATGGACCTATACCTTTAGGGAGACAACCAAATGAATCCTTCATGTTTCAGAATTCACTCAGTGAAATTTCGTGTTTCTAATTGACCCAAATGAGTGTTTTTAGTTTTCGAAAATATATGGGGAAGAGAAGAAATAAATCAAAATCGGCCGCACTTTGCGCTGCCAAGCCTTCAAATGAAGGCACAGAGAGGCAGAGAGAGAGAGAGAGAGAGCGCCAAGGAATCTTTTCAAATATTTCGTCCACTGCTATGGTATAATATTTTCGACTTTAGGCTGATGAATTATTATTCCAACTTTAGGATACTATAATATTTTAGAATGGACCTATACCTTTAGGGAGACAACCAAATGAATCCTTCATGTTTCAGAATTCACTCAGTGAAATTTCGTGTTTCTAATTGACCCAAATGAGTGTTTTTAGTTTTCGAAAATATATGGGGAAGAGAAGAAATAAATCAAAATCGGCCGCACTTTGCGCTGCCAAGCCTTCAAATGAAGGCACAGAGAGGCAGAGAGAGAGAGAGAGAGAGAGAGCGCCAAGGAATCTTTTCAAATATTTCGTCCACTGCTATGGTATAATATTTTCGACTTTAGGCTGATGAAGTATTATTCCAACTTTAGGATACTATAATATTTTAGAATGGACCTATACCTTTAGGGAGACAACCAAATGAATCCTTCATGTTTCAGAATTCACTCAGTGAAATTTCGTGTTTCTAATTGACCCAAATGAGTGTTTTTAGTTTTCGAAAATATATGGGGAAGAGAAGAAATAAATCAAAATCGGCCGCACTTTGCGCTGCCAAGCCTTCAAATGAAGGCACAGAGAGGCAGAGAGAGAGAGAGAGAGAGAGAGCGCCAAGGAATCTTTTCAAATATTTCGTCCACTGCTATGGTATAATATTTTCGACTTTAGGCTGATGAAGTAATATTCCAACTTTAGGATACTATAATATTTTAGAATGGACCTATACCTTTAGGGAGACAACCAAATGAATCCTTCATGTTTCAGAATTCACTCAGTGAAATTTCGTGTTTCTAATTGACCCAAATGAGTGTTTTTAGTTTTCGAAAATATATGGGGAAGAGAAGAAATAAATCAAAATCGGCCGCACTTTGCGCTGCCAAGCCTTCAAATGAAGGCACAGAGAGGCAGAGAGAGAGAGAGAGAGAGAGCGCCCAAGGAATCTTTTCAAATATTTCGTCCACTGCTATGGTATAATATTTTTGACTTTAGGCTGATGAATTAATATTCCAACTTTAGGATACTATAATATTTTAGAATGGACCTATACCTTTAGGGAGACAACCAAATGAATCCTTCATGTTTCAGAATTCACTCAGTGAAATTTCGTGTTTCTAATTGACCCAAATGAGTGTTTTTAGCCGTCGAAAATATATGGGGAAGAGAAGAAATAAATCAAAATCGGCCGCACTTTGCGCTGCCAAGCCTTCAAATGAAGGCACAGAGAGGCAGAGAGAGAGAGAGAGAGAGCGCCAAGGAATCTTTTCAAATATTTCGTCCACTGCTATGGTATAATATTTTCGACTTTAGGCTGATGAAGTAATATTCCAACTTTAGGATACTATAATATTTTAGAATGGACCTATACCTTTAGGGAGACAACCAAATGAATCCTTCATGTTTCAGAATTCACTCAGTGAAATTTCGTGTTTCTAATTGACCCAAATGAGTGTTTTTAGTTTTCGAAAATATATGGGGAAGAGAAGAAATAAATCAAAATCGGCCGCACTTTGCGCTGCCAAGCCTTCAAATGAAGGCACAGAGAGGCAGAGAGAGAGAGAGAGAGAGAGAGAGCGCCAAGGAATCTTTTCAAATATTTCGTCCACTGCTATGGTATAATATTTTTGACTTTAGGCTGATGAAGTAATTATTCCAACTTTAGGATACTATAATATTTTAGAATGGACCTATACCTTTAGGGAGACAACCAAATGAATCCTTCATGTTTCAGAATTCACTCAGTGAAATTTCGTGTTTCTAATTGACCCAAATGAGTGTTTTTAGTTTTCGAAAATATATGGGGAAGAGAAGAAATAAATCAAAATCGGCCGCACTTTGCGCTGCCAAGCCTTCAAATGAAGGCACAGAGAGGCAGAGAGAGAGAGAGAGAGCGCCAAGGAATCTTTTCAAATATTTCGTCCACTGCTATGGTATAATATTTTTGACTTTAGGCTGATGAAGTAATATTCCAACTTTAGGATACTATAATATTTTAGAATGGACCTATACCTTTAGGGAGACAACCAAATGAATCCTTCATGTTTCAGAATTCACTCAGTGAAATTTCGTGTTTCTAATTGACCCAAATGAGTGTTTTTAGTTTTCGAAAATATATGGGGAAGAGAAGAAATAAATCAAAATCGGCCGCACTTTGCGCTGCCAAGCCTTCAAATGAAGGCACAGAGAGGCAGAGAGAGAGAGAGAGAGAGCGCCAAGGAATCTTTTCAAATATTTCGTCCACTGCTATGGTATAATATTTTCGACTTTAGGCTGATGAAGTAATATTCCAACTTTAGGATACTATAATATTTTAGAATGGACCTATACCTTTAGGGAGACAACCAAATGAATCCTTCATGTTTCAGAATTCACTCAGTGAAATTTCGTGTTTCTAATTGACCCAAATGAGTGTTTTTAGTTTTCGAAAATATATGGGGAAGAGAAGAAATAAATCAAAATCGGCCGCACTTTGCGCTGCCAAGCCTTCAAATGAAGGCACAGAGAGGCAGAGAGAGAGAGAGAGAGAGAGAGCGCCAAGGAATCTTTTCAAATATTTCGTCCACTGCTATGGTATAATATTTTTGACTTTAGGCTGATGAAGTAATATTCCAACTTTAGGATACTATAATATTTTAGAATGGACCTATACCTTTAGGGAGACAACCAAATGAATCCTTCATGTTTCAGAATTCACTCAGTGAAATTTCGTGTTTCTAATTGACCCAAATGAGTGTTTTTAGTTTTCGAAAATATATGGGGAAGAGAAGAAATAAATCAAAATCGGCCGCACTTTGCGCTGCCAAGCCTTCAAATGAAGGCACAGAGAGGCAGAGAGAGAGAGAGAGAGAGAGAGAGCGCCAAGGAATCTTTTCAAATATTTCGTCCACTGCTATGGTATAATATTTTCGACTTTAGGCTGAAGAAGTAATATTCCAACTTTAGGATACTATAATATTTTAGAATGGACCTATACCTTTAGGGAGACAACCAAATGAATCCTTCATGTTTCAGAATTCACTCAGTGAAATTTCGTGTTTCTAATTGACCCAAATGAGTGTTTTTAGTTTTCGAAAATATATGGGGAAGAGAAGAAATAAATCAAAATCGGCCGCACTTTGCGCTGCCAAGCCTTCAAATGAAGGCACAGAGAGGCAGAGAGAGAGAGAGAGAGAGAGAGAGCGCCAAGGAATCTTTTCAAATATTTCGTCCACTGCTATGGTATAATATTTTCGACTTTAGGCTGATGAAGTAATATTCCAACTTTAGGATACTATAATATTTTAGAATGGACCTATACCTTTAGGGAGACAACCAAATGAATCCTTCATGTTTCAGAATTCACTCAGTGAAATTTCGTGTTTCTAATTGACCCAAATGAGTGTTTTTAGTTTTCGAAAATATATGGGGAAGAGAAGAAATAAATCAAAATCGGCCGCACTTTGCGCTGCCAAGCCTTCAAATGAAGGCACAGAGAGGCAGAGAGAGAGAGAGAGAGAGAGAGCGCCAAGGAATCTTTTCAAATATTTCGTCCACTGCTATGGTATAATATTTTCGACTTTAGGCTGATGAAGTAATATTCCAACTTTAGGATACTATAATATTTTAGAATGGACCTATACCTTTAGGGAGACAACCAAATGAATCCTTCATGTTTCAGAATTCACTCAGTGAAATTTCGTGTTTCTAATTGACCCAAATGAGTGTTTTTAGCTTTCGAAAATATATGGGGAAGAGAAGAAATAAATCAAAATCGGCCGCACTTTGCGCTGCCAAGCCTTCAAATGAAGGCACAGAGAGAGAGAGAGAGAGAGAGAGAGAGCGCCAAGGAATCTTTTCAAATATTTCGTCCACTGCTATGGTATAATATTTTCGACTTTAGGCTGAATGAAGTAATATTCCAACTTTAGGATACTATAATATTTTAGAATGGACCTATACCTTTAGGGAGACAACCAAATGAATCCTTCATGTTTCAGAATTCACTCAGTGAAATTTCGTGTTTCTAATTGACCCAAATGAGTGTTTTTAGTTTTCGAAAATATATGGGGAAGAGAAGAAATAAATCAAAATCGGCCGCACTTTGCGCTGCCAAGCCTTCAAATGAAGGCACAGAGAGGCAGAGAGAGAGAGAGAGAGAGAGAGCGCCAAGGAATCTTTTCAAATATTTCGTCCACTGCTATGGTATAATATTTTTGACTTTAGGCTGATGAAGTAATTATTCCAACTTTAGGATACTATAATATTTTAGAATGGACCTATACCTTTAGGGAGACAACCAAATGAATCCTTCATGTTTCAGAATTCACTCAGTGAAATTTCGTGTTTCTAATTGACCCAAATGAGTGTTTTTAGTTTTCGAAAATATATGGGGAAGAGAAGAAATAAATCAAAATCGGCCGCACTTTGCGCTGCCAAGCCTTCAAATGAAGGCACAGAGAGAGAGAGAGAGAGAGAGAGAGAGCGCCAAGGAATCTTTTCAAATATTTCGTCCACTGCTATGGTATAATATTTTCGACTTTAGGCTGATGAAGTATTATTCCAACTTTAGGATACTATAATATTTTAGAATGGACCTATACCTTTAGGGAGACAACCAAATGAATCCTTCATGTTTCAGAATTCACTCAGTGAAATTTCGTGTTTCTAATTGACCCAAATGAGTGTTTTTAGTTTTCGAAAATATATGGGGAAGAGAAGAAATAAATCAAAATCGGCCGCACTTTGCGCTGCCAAGCCTTCAAATGAAGGCACAGAGAGGCAGAGAGAGAGAGAGAGAGAGAGAGCGCCAAGGAATCTTTTCAAATATTTCGTCCACTGCTATGGTATAATATTTTCGACTTTAGGCTGATGAAGTAATATTCCAACTTTAGGATACTATAATATTTTAGAATGGACCTATACCTTTAGGGAGACAACCAAATGAATCCTTCATGTTTCAGAATTCACTCAGTGAAATTTCGTGTTTCTAATTGACCCAAATGAGTGTTTTTAGTTTTCGAAAATATATGGGGAAGAGAAGAAATAAATCAAAATCGGCCGCACTTTGCGCTGCCAAGCCTTCAAATGAAGGCACAGAGAGGCAGAGAGAGAGAGAGAGAGAGCCAAGGAATCTTTTCAAATATTTCGTCCACTGCTATGGTATAATATTTTCGACTTTAGGCTGATGAAGTAATTATTCCAACTTTAGGATACTATAATATTTTAGAATGGACCTATACCTTTAGGGAGACAACCAAATGAATCCTTCATGTTTCAGAATTCACTCAGTGAAATTTCGTGTTTCTAATTGACCCAAATGAGTGTTTTTAGTTTTCGAAAATATATGGGGAAGAGAAGAAATAAATCAAAATCGGCCGCACTTTGCGCTGCCAAGCCTTCAAATGAAGGCACAGAGAGGCAGAGAGAGAGAGAGAGAGCGCCAAGGAATCTTTTCAAATATTTCGTCCACTGCTATGGTATAATATTTTCGACTTTAGGCTGAAGAAGTAATATTCCAACTTTAGGATACTATAATATTTTAGAATGGACCTATACCTTTAGGGAGACAACCAAATGAATCCTTCATGTTTCAGAATTCACTCAGTGAAATTTCGTGTTTCTAATTGACCCAAATGAGTGTTTTTAGTTTTCGAAAATATATGGGGAAGAGAAGAAATAAATCAAAATCGGCCGCACTTTGCGCTGCCAAGCCTTCAAATGAAGGCACAGAGAGGCAGAGAGAGAGAGAGAGAGAGAAGAGGCGCCAAGGAATCTTTTCAAATATTTCGTCCACTGCTATGGTATAATATTTTCGACTTTAGGCTGATGAAGTAATATTCCAACTTTAGGATACTATAATATTTTAGAATGGACCTATACCTTTAGGGAGACAACCAAATGAATCCTTCATGTTTCAGAATTCACTCAGTGAAATTTCGTGTTTCTAATTGACCCAAATGAGTGTTTTTAGTTTTCGAAAATATATGGGGAAGAGAAGAAATAAATCAAAATCGGCCGCACTTTGCGCTGCCAAGCCTTCAAATGAAGGCACAGAGAGGCAGAGAGAGAGAGAGAGAGAGGAGCGCGCCAAGGAATCTTTTCAAATATTTCGTCCACTGCTATGGTATAATATTTTCGACTTTAGGCTGATGAAGTAATATTCCAACTTTAGGATACTATAATATTTTAGAATGGACCTATACCTTTAGGGAGACAACCAAATGAATCCTTCATGTTTCAGAATTCACTCAGTGAAATTTCGTGTTTCTAATTGACCCAAATGAGTGTTTTTAGTTTTCGAAAATATATGGGGAAGAGAAGAAATAAATCAAAATCGGCCGCACTTTGCGCTGCCAAGCCTTCAAATGAAGGCACAGAGAGGCAGAGAGAGAGAGAGAGAGAGAGGCGCCAAGGAATCTTTTCAAATATTTCGTCCACTGCTATGGTATAATATTTTCGACTTTAGGCTGATGAAGTAATATTCCAACTTTAGGATACTATAATATTTTAGAATGGACCTATACCTTTAGGGAGACAACCAAATGAATCCTTCATGTTTCAGAATTCACTCAGTGAAATTTCGTGTTTCTAATTGACCCAAATGAGTGTTTTTAGTTTTCGAAAATATATGGGGAAGAGAAGAAATAAATCAAAATCGGCCGCACTTTGCGCTGCCAAGCCTTCAAATGAAGGCACAGAGAGGCAGAGAGAGAGAGAGAGAGAGGCGCCAAGGAATCTTTTCAAATATTTCGTCCACTGCTATGGTATAATATTTTCGACTTTAGGCTGATGAAGTAATATTCCAACTTTAGGATACTATAATATTTTAGAATGGACCTATACCTTTAGGGAGACAACCAAATGAATCCTTCATGTTTCAGAATTCACTCAGTGAAATTTCGTGTTTCTAATTGACCCAAATGAGTGTTTTTAGTTTTCGAAAATATATGGGGAAGAGAAGAAATAAATCAAAATCGGCCGCACTTTGCGCTGCCAAGCCTTCAAATGAAGGCACAGAGAGGCAGAGAGAGAGAGAGAGAGAGAGAGAGCGCCAAGGAATCTTTTCAAATATTTCGTCCACTGCTATGGTATAATATTTTCGACTTTAGGCTGATGAAGTAATATTCCAACTTTAGGATACTATAATATTTTAGAATGGACCTATACCTTTAGGGAGACAACCAAATGAATCCTTCATGTTTCAGAATTCACTCAGTGAAATTTCGTGTTTCTAATTGACCCAAATGAGTGTTTTTAGCCGTCGAAAATATATGGGGAAGAGAAGAAATAAATCAAAATCGGCCGCACTTTGCGCTGCCAAGCCTTCAAATGAAGGCACAGAGAGGCAGAGAGAGAGAGAGAGAGAGAAAAAAAGAGCCAAGGAATCTTTTCAAATATTTCGTCCACTGCTATGGTATAATATTTTCGACTTTAGGCTGAAGAAGTAATATTCCAACTTTAGGATACTATAATATTTTAGAATGGACCTATACCTTTAGGGAGACAACCAAATGAATCCTTCATGTTTCAGAATTCACTCAGTGAAATTTCGTGTTTCTAATTGACCCAAATGAGTGTTTTTAGTTGTCGAAAATATATGGGGAAGAGAAGAAATAAATCAAAATCGGCCGCACTTTGCGCTGCCAAGCCTTCAAATGAAGGCACAGAGAGGCAGAGAGAGAGAGAGAGAGAGCCAAGGAATCTTTTCAAATATTTCGTCCACTGCTATGGTATAATATTTTCGACTTTAGGCTGATGAAGTAATATTCCAACTTTAGGATACTATAATATTTTAGAATGGACCTATACCTTTAGGGAGACAACCAAATGAATCCTTCATGTTTCAGAATTCACTCAGTGAAATTTCGTGTTTCTAATTGACCCAAATGAGTGTTTTTAGCTTTCGAAAATATATGGGGAAGAGAAGAAATAAATCAAAATCGGCCGCACTTTGCGCTGCCAAGCCTTCAAATGAAGGCACAGAGAGGCAGAGAGAGAGAGAGAGAGAGAGAGCGCCAAGGAATCTTTTCAAATATTTCGTCCACTGCTATGGTATAATATTTTCGACTTTAGGCTGATGAAGTAATATTCCAACTTTAGGATACTATAATATTTTAGAATGGACCTATACCTTTAGGGAGACAACCAAATGAATCCTTCATGTTTCAGAATTCACTCAGTGAAATTTCGTGTTTCTAATTGACCCAAATGAGTGTTTTTAGCCTTCGAAAATATATGGGGAAGAGAAGAAATAAATCAAAATCGGCCGCACTTTGCGCTGCCAAGCCTTCAAATGAAGGCACAGAGAGGCAGAGAGAGAGAGAGAAAGCGCCAAGGAATCTTTTCAAATATTTCGTCCACTGCTATGGTATAATATTTTCGACTTTAGGCTGATGAAGTAATATTCCAACTTTAGGATACTATAATATTTTAGAATGGACCTATACCTTTAGGGAGACAACCAAATGAATCCTTCATGTTTCAGAATTCACTCAGTGAAATTTCGTGTTTCTAATTGACCCAAATGAGTGTTTTTAGCTTTCGAAAATATATGGGGAAGAGAAGAAATAAATCAAAATCGGCCGCACTTTGCGCTGCCAAGCCTTCAAATGAAGGCACAGAGAGGCAGAGAGAGAGAGAGAGAGAGAGAGCGCCAAGGAATCTTTTCAAATATTTCGTCCACTGCTATGGTATAATATTTTCGACTTTAGGCTGAAGAAGTAATATTCCAACTTTAGGATACTATAATATTTTAGAATGGACCTATACCTTTAGGGAGACAACCAAATGAATCCTTCATGTTTCAGAATTCACTCAGTGAAATTTCGTGTTTCTAATTGACCCAAATGAGTGTTTTTAGTTTTCGAAAATATATGGGGAAGAGAAGAAATAAATCAAAATCGGCCGCACTTTGCGCTGCCAAGCCTTCAAATGAAGGCACAGAGAGGCAGAGAGAGAGAGAGAGAGAGAGAGAGAGAGCGCCAAGGAATCTTTTCAAATATTTCGTCCACTGCTATGGTATAATATTTTCGACTTTAGGCTGAATGAAGTAATATTCCAACTTTAGGATACTATAATATTTTAGAATGGACCTATACCTTTAGGGAGACAACCAAATGAATCCTTCATGTTTCAGAATTCACTCAGTGAAATTTCGTGTTTCTAATTGACCCAAATGAGTGTTTTTAGCTTCGTCGAAAATATATGGGGAAGAGAAGAAATAAATCAAAATCGGCCGCACTTTGCGCTGCCAAGCCTTCAAATGAAGGCACAGAGAGGCACAAGAAGAGAGAGAGAGAGAGAGAGAGAGAGAGAGAGCGCCAAGGAATCTTTTCAAATATTTCGTCCACTGCTATGGTATAATATTTTCGACTTTAGGCTGAAGAAGTAATATTCCAACTTTAGGATACTATAATATTTTAGAATGGACCTATACCTTTAGGGAGACAACCAAATGAATCCTTCATGTTTCAGAATTCACTCAGTGAAATTTCGTGTTTCTAATTGACCCAAATGAGTGTTTTTAGCCGTTCGAAAATATATGGGGAAGAGAAGAAATAAATCAAAATCGGCCGCACTTTGCGCTGCCAAGCCTTCAAATGAAGGCACAGAGAGGCAGAGAGAGAGAGAGAGAGAGAGAGAGAGGCGCCAAGGAATCTTTTCAAATATTTCGTCCACTGCTATGGTATAATATTTTCGACTTTAGGCTGATGAAGTAATATTCCAACTTTAGGATACTATAATATTTTAGAATGGACCTATACCTTTAGGGAGACAACCAAATGAATCCTTCATGTTTCAGAATTCACTCAGTGAAATTTCGTGTTTCTAATTGACCCAAATGAGTGTTTTTAGCCGTCGAAAATATATGGGGAAGAGAAGAAATAAATCAAAATCGGCCGCACTTTGCGCTGCCAAGCCTTCAAATGAAGGCACAGAGAGGCAGAGAGAGAGAGAGAGAGAGAGAGAGCGCCAAGGAATCTTTTCAAATATTTCGTCCACTGCTATGGTATAATATTTTTCGACTTTAGGCTGAAGAAGTAATATTCCAACTTTAGGATACTATAATATTTTAGAATGGACCTATACCTTTAGGGAGACAACCAAATGAATCCTTCATGTTTCAGAATTCACTCAGTGAAATTTCGTGTTTCTAATTGACCCAAATGAGTGTTTTTAGTTTTCGAAAATATATGGGGAAGAGAAGAAATAAATCAAAATCGGCCGCACTTTGCGCTGCCAAGCCTTCAAATGAAGGCACAGAGAGGCAGAGAGAGAGAGAGAGAGAGCGCCAAGGAATCTTTTCAAATATTTCGTCCACTGCTATGGTATAATATTTTCGACTTTAGGCTGAAGAAGTAATATTATTCCAACTTTAGGATACTATAATATTTTAGAATGGACCTATACCTTTAGGGAGACAACCAAATGAATCCTTCATGTTTCAGAATTCACTCAGTGAAATTTCGTGTTTCTAATTGACCCAAATGAGTGTTTTTAGTCGTCGAAAATATATGGGGAAGAGAAGAAATAAATCAAAATCGGCCGCACTTTGCGCTGCCAAGCCTTCAAATGAAGGCACAGAGAGGCAGAGAGAGAGAGAGAGAGAGAGAAGCGCCAAGGAATCTTTTCAAATATTTCGTCCACTGCTATGGTATAATATTTTCGACTTTAGGCTGAAGAAGTAATATTCCAACTTTAGGATACTATAATATTTTAGAATGGACCTATACCTTTAGGGAGACAACCAAATGAATCCTTCATGTTTCAGAATTCACTCAGTGAAATTTCGTGTTTCTAATTGACCCAAATGAGTGTTTTTAGCCGTCGAAAATATATGGGGAAGAGAAGAAATAAATCAAAATCGGCCGCACTTTGCGCTGCCAAGCCTTCAAATGAAGGCACAGAGAGGCAGAGAGAGAGAGAGAGAGAGAGAGAGAGCGCCAAGGAATCTTTTCAAATATTTCGTCCACTGCTATGGTATAATATTTTCGACTTTAGGCTGATGAAGTAATATTCCAACTTTAGGATACTATAATATTTTAGAATGGACCTATACCTTTAGGGAGACAACCAAATGAATCCTTCATGTTTCAGAATTCACTCAGTGAAATTTCGTGTTTCTAATTGACCCAAATGAGTGTTTTTAGCCGTCGAAAATATATGGGGAAGAGAAGAAATAAATCAAAATCGGCCGCACTTTGCGCTGCCAAGCCTTCAAATGAAGGCACAGAGAGGCAGAGAGAGAGAGAGAAGAGAGCGCCAAGGAATCTTTTCAAATATTTCGTCCACTGCTATGGTATAATATTTTCGACTTTAGGCTGAAGAAGTAATATTCCAACTTTAGGATACTATAATATTTTAGAATGGACCTATACCTTTAGGGAGACAACCAAATGAATCCTTCATGTTTCAGAATTCACTCAGTGAAATTTCGTGTTTCTAATTGACCCAAATGAGTGTTTTTAGCCGTCGAAAATATATGGGGAAGAGAAGAAATAAATCAAAATCGGCCGCACTTTGCGCTGCCAAGCCTTCAAATGAAGGCACAGAGAGGCAGAGAGAGAGAGAGAAAGAGAGCGCCAAGGAATCTTTTCAAATATTTCGTCCACTGCTATGGTATAATATTTTCGACTTTAGGCTGATGAAGTAATATTCCAACTTTAGGATACTATAATATTTTAGAATGGACCTATACCTTTAGGGAGACAACCAAATGAATCCTTCATGTTTCAGAATTCACTCAGTGAAATTTCGTGTTTCTAATTGACCCAAATGAGTGTTTTTAGCCGTCGAAAATATATGGGGAAGAGAAGAAATAAATCAAAATCGGCCGCACTTTGCGCTGCCAAGCCTTCAAATGAAGGCACAGAGAGGCAGAGAGAGAGAGAGAGAGAGAGCGCCAAGGAATCTTTTCAAATATTTCGTCCACTGCTATGGTATAATATTTTCGACTTTAGGCTGATAGAAGTAATATTCCAACTTTAGGATACTATAATATTTTAGAATGGACCTATACCTTTAGGGAGACAACCAAATGAATCCTTCATGTTTCAGAATTCACTCAGTGAAATTTCGTGTTTCTAATTGACCCAAATGAGTGTTTTTAGCCGTCGAAAATATATGGGGAAGAGAAGAAATAAATCAAAATCGGCCGCACTTTGCGCTGCCAAGCCTTCAAATGAAGGCACAGAGAGCAGAGAGAGAGAGAGAGAGCGCCAAGGAATCTTTTCAAATATTTCGTCCACTGCTATGGTATAATATTTTCGACTTTAGGCTGATGAAGTAATATTCCAACTTTAGGATACTATAATATTTTAGAATGGACCTATACCTTTAGGGAGACAACCAAATGAATCCTTCATGTTTCAGAATTCACTCAGTGAAATTTCGTGTTTCTAATTGACCCAAATGAGTGTTTTTAGCCGTCGAAAATATATGGGGAAGAGAAGAAATAAATCAAAATCGGCCGCACTTTGCGCTGCCAAGCCTTCAAATGAAAAGGCACAGAGAGGCAGAGAGAGAGAGAGAGAGAGAGAGCGCCAAGGAATCTTTTCAAATATTTCGTCCACTGCTATGGTATAATATTTTCGACTTTAGGCTGAAGAAGTAATATTCCAACTTTAGGATACTATAATATTTTAGAATGGACCTATACCTTTAGGGAGACAACCAAATGAATCCTTCATGTTTCAGAATTCACTCAGTGAAATTTCGTGTTTCTAATTGACCCAAATGAGTGTTTTTAGCCGTCGAAAATATATGGGGAAGAGAAGAAATAAATCAAAATCGGCCGCACTTTGCGCTGCCAAGCCTTCAAATGAAGGCACAGAGAGGCAGAGAGAGAGAGAGAGAGAGAGGCCAAGCAAGGAATCTTTTCAAATATTTCGTCCACTGCTATGGTATAATATTTTCGACTTTAGGCTGAAGAAGTAATATTCCAACTTTAGGATACTATAATATTTTAGAATGGACCTATACCTTTAGGGAGACAACCAAATGAATCCTTCATGTTTCAGAATTCACTCAGTGAAATTTCGTGTTTCTAATTGACCCAAATGAGTGTTTTTAGCCGTCGAAAATATATGGGGAAGAGAAGAAATAAATCAAAATCGGCCGCACTTTGCGCTGCCAAGCCTTCAAATGAAGGCACAGAGAGGCAGAGAGAGAGAGAGAGAGAGAGAGCGCCAAGGAATCTTTTCAAATATTTCGTCCACTGCTATGGTATAATATTTTCGACTTTAGGCTGATGAAGTAATATTCCAACTTTAGGATACTATAATATTTTAGAATGGACCTATACCTTTAGGGAGACAACCAAATGAATCCTTCATGTTTCAGAATTCACTCAGTGAAATTTCGTGTTTCTAATTGACCCAAATGAGTGTTTTTAGCCGTCGAAAATATATGGGGAAGAGAAGAAATAAATCAAAATCGGCCGCACTTTGCGCTGCCAAGCCTTCAAATGAAGGCACAGAGAGGCAGAGAGAGAGAGAGAGAGCGCCAAGGAATCTTTTCAAATATTTCGTCCACTGCTATGGTATAATATTTTCGACTTTAGGCTGATGAAGTAATATTCCAACTTTAGGATACTATAATATTTTAGAATGGACCTATACCTTTAGGGAGACAACCAAATGAATCCTTCATGTTTCAGAATTCACTCAGTGAAATTTCGTGTTTCTAATTGACCCAAATGAGTGTTTTTAGCCGTCGAAAATATATGGGGAAGAGAAGAAATAAATCAAAATCGGCCGCACTTTGCGCTGCCAAGCCTTCAAATGAAGGCACAGAGAGGCAGAGAGAGAGAGAGAGAGAGAGAGAGCGCCAAGGAATCTTTTCAAATATTTCGTCCACTGCTATGGTATAATATTTTCGACTTTAGGCTGAAGAAGTAATATTCCAACTTTAGGATACTATAATATTTTAGAATGGACCTATACCTTTAGGGAGACAACCAAATGAATCCTTCATGTTTCAGAATTCACTCAGTGAAATTTCGTGTTTCTAATTGACCCAAATGAGTGTTTTTAGCCGTCGAAAATATATGGGGAAGAGAAGAAATAAATCAAAATCGGCCGCACTTTGCGCTGCCAAGCCTTCAAATGAAGGCACAGAGAGGCAGAGAGAGAGAGAGAGAGAGAGCGCCAAGGAATCTTTTCAAATATTTCGTCCACTGCTATGGTATAATATTTTCGACTTTAGGCTGATGAAGTAATATTCCAACTTTAGGATACTATAATATTTTAGAATGGACCTATACCTTTTAGGGAGACAACCAAATGAATCCTTCATGTTTCAGAATTCACTCAGTGAAATTTCGTGTTTCTAATTGACCCAAATGAGTGTTTTTAGCCGTCGAAAATATATGGGGAAGAGAAGAAATAAATCAAAATCGGCCGCACTTTGCGCTGCCAAGCCTTCAAATGAAGGCACAGAGAGGCAGAGAGAGAGAGAGAGAGCGCCAAGGAATCTTTTCAAATATTTCGTCCACTGCTATGGTATAATATTTTCGACTTTAGGCTGAAGAAGTAATATTCCAACTTTAGGATACTATAATATTTTAGAATGGACCTATACCTTTAGGGAGACAACCAAATGAATCCTTCATGTTTCAGAATTCACTCAGTGAAATTTCGTGTTTCTAATTGACCCAAATGAGTGTTTTTAGCCGTCGAAAATATATGGGGAAGAGAAGAAATAAATCAAAATCGGCCGCACTTTGCGCTGCCAAGCCTTCAAATGAAGGCACAGAGAGGCAGAGAGAGAGAGAGAGAGAGAGCGCCAAAGGAATCTTTTCAAATATTTCGTCCACTGCTATGGTATAATATTTTCGACTTTAGGCTGAAGAAGTAATATTCCAACTTTAGGATACTATAATATTTTAGAATGGACCTATACCTTTAGGGAGACAACCAAATGAATCCTTCATGTTTCAGAATTCACTCAGTGAAATTTCGTGTTTCTAATTGACCCAAATGAGTGTTTTTAGCCGTCGAAAATATATGGGGAAGAGAAGAAATAAATCAAAATCGGCCGCACTTTGCGCTGCCAAGCCTTCAAATGAAGGCACAGAGAGGCAGAGAGAGAGAGAGAGAGAGAGCGCCAAGGAATCTTTTCAAATATTTCGTCCACTGCTATGGTATAATATTTTCGACTTTAGGCTGAAGAAGTAATATTCCAACTTTAGGATACTATAATATTTTAGAATGGACCTATACCTTTAGGGAGACAACCAAATGAATCCTTCATGTTTCAGAATTCACTCAGTGAAATTTCGTGTTTCTAATTGACCCAAATGAGTGTTTTTAGCCGTTCGAAAATATATGGGGAAGAGAAGAAATAAATCAAAATCGGCCGCACTTTGCGCTGCCAAGCCTTCAAATGAAGGCACAGAGAGGCAGAGAGAGAGAGAGAGAGAGCGCCAAGGAATCTTTTCAAATATTTCGTCCACTGCTATGGTATAATATTTTCGACTTTAGGCTGAAGAAGTAATATTCCAACTTTAGGATACTATAATATTTTAGAATGGACCTATACCTTTAGGGAGACAACCAAATGAATCCTTCATGTTTCAGAATTCACTCAGTGAAATTTCGTGTTTCTAATTGACCCAAATGAGTGTTTTTAGCCGTTCGAAAATATATGGGGAAGAGAAGAAATAAATCAAAATCGGCCGCACTTTGCGCTGCCAAGCCTTCAAATGAAGGCACAGAGAGGCAGAGAGAGAGAGAGAGAGAGAGCGCCAAGGAATCTTTTCAAATATTTCGTCCACTGCTATGGTATAATATTTTCGACTTTAGGCTGATGAAGTAATATTCCAACTTTAGGATACTATAATATTTTAGAATGGACCTATACCTTTAGGGAGACAACCAAATGAATCCTTCATGTTTCAGAATTCACTCAGTGAAATTTCGTGTTTCTAATTGACCCAAATGAGTGTTTTTAGCCGTCGAAAATATATGGGGAAGAGAAGAAATAAATCAAAATCGGCCGCACTTTGCGCTGCCAAGCCTTCAAATGAAGGCACAGAGAGGCAGAGAGAGAGAGAGAGAGAGCGCCAAGGAATCTTTTCAAATATTTCGTCCACTGCTATGGTATAATATTTTCGACTTTAGGCTGAAGAAGTAATATTCCAACTTTAGGATACTATAATATTTTAGAATGGACCTATACCTTTAGGGAGACAACCAAATGAATCCTTCATGTTTCAGAATTCACTCAGTGAAATTTCGTGTTTCTAATTGACCCAAATGAGTGTTTTTAGCCGTCGAAAATATATGGGGAAGAGAAGAAATAAATCAAAATCGGCCGCACTTTGCGCTGCCAAGCCTTCAAATGAAGGCACAGAGAGAGAGAGAGAGAGAGAGAGAGAGAGCGCCAAGGAATCTTTTCAAATATTTCGTCCACTGCTATGGTATAATATTTTCGACTTTAGGCTGAAGAAGTAATATTCCAACTTTAGGATACTATAATATTTTAGAATGGACCTATACCTTTAGGGAGACAACCAAATGAATCCTTCATGTTTCAGAATTCACTCAGTGAAATTTCGTGTTTCTAATTGACCCAAATGAGTGTTTTTAGCCGTCGAAAATATATGGGGAAGAGAAGAAATAAATCAAAATCGGCCGCACTTTGCGCTGCCAAGCCTTCAAATGAAGGCACAGAGAGGCAGAGAGAGAGAGAGAGAGACGCCAAGGAATCTTTTCAAATATTTCGTCCACTGCTATGGTATAATATTTTCGACTTTAGGCTGAAGAAGTAATATTCCAACTTTAGGATACTATAATATTTTAGAATGGACCTATACCTTTAGGGAGACAACCAAATGAATCCTTCATGTTTCAGAATTCACTCAGTGAAATTTCGTGTTTCTAATTGACCCAAATGAGTGTTTTTAGCCGTCGAAAATATATGGGGAAGAGAAGAAATAAATCAAAATCGGCCGCACTTTGCGCTGCCAAGCCTTCAAATGAAGGCACAGAGAGGCAGAGAGAGAGAGAGAGAGAGAGCGCCAAGGAATCTTTTCAAATATTTCGTCCACTGCTAGTATGGTATAATATTTTCGACTTTAGGCTGAAGAAGTAATATTCCAACTTTAGGATACTATAATATTTTAGAATGGACCTATACCTTTAGGGAGACAACCAAATGAATCCTTCATGTTTCAGAATTCACTCAGTGAAATTTCGTGTTTCTAATTGACCCAAATGAGTGTTTTTAGCCGTCGAAAATATATGGGGAAGAGAAGAAATAAATCAAAATCGGCCGCACTTTGCGCTGCCAAGCCTTCAAATGAAGGCACAGAGAGGCAGAGAGAGAGAGAGAGAGAGCGCCAAGGAATCTTTTCAAATATTTCGTCCACTGCTATGGTATAATATTTAGATTCAACATATTTCATACTTTAAAAAAAAGAACAGTCAAATCAAGTAAACCCAAATGCCAAGGAATCTTTTCAAATATTTCGTCCACTGCTATGGTATAATATTTTCGACTTTAGGCTGAAGAAGTAATATTCCAACTTTAGGATACTATAATATTTTAGAATGGACCTATACCTTTAGGGAGACAACCAAATGAATCCTTCATGTTTCAGAATTCACTCAGTGAAATTTCTTGTTTCTAATTGACCCAAATGAGTGTTTTTAGCCGTCGAAAATATATGGGGAAGAGAAGAAATAAATCAAAATCGGCCGCACTTTGCGCTGCCAAGCCTTCAAATGAAGGCACAGAGAGGCAGAGAGAGAGAGAGAGCGCCAAGGAATCTTTTCAAATATTTCGTCCACTGCTATGGTATAATATTTTCGACTTTAGGCTGAAGAAGTAATATTCCAACTTTAGGATACTATAATATTTTAGAATGGACCTATACCTTTAGGGAGACAACCAAATGAATCCTTCATGTTTCAGAATTCACTCAGTGAAATTTCGTGTTTCTAATTGACCCAAATGAGTGTTTTTAGCCGTCGAAAATATATGGGGAAGAGAAGAAATAAATCAAAATCGGCCGCACTTTGCGCTGCCAAGCCTTCAAATGAAGGCACAGAGAGGCAGAGAGAGAGAGAGAGCCAAGGAATCTTTTCAAATATTTCGTCCACTGCTATGGTATAATATTTTCGACTTTAGGCTGAAGAAGTAATATTCCAACTTTAGGATACTATAATATTTTAGAATGGACCTATACCTTTAGGGAGACAACCAAATGAATCCTTCATGTTTCAGAATTCACTCAGTGAAATTTCGTGTTTCTAATTGACCCAAATGAGTGTTTTTAGCCGTCGAAAATATATGGGGAAGAGAAGAAATAAATCAAAATCGGCCGCACTTTGCGCTGCCAAGCCTTCAAATGAAGGCACAGAGAGGCAGAGAGAGAGAGAGAGAGAGCCCAAGGAATCTTTTCAAATATTTCGTCCACTGCTATGGTATAATATTTTCGACTTTAGGCTGAAGAAGTAATATTCCAACTTTAGGATACTATAATATTTTAGAATGGACCTATACCTTTAGGGAGACAACCAAATGAATCCTTCATGTTTCAGAATTCACTCAGTGAAATTTCGTGTTTCTAATTGACCCAAATGAGTGTTTTTAGCCGTCGAAAATATATGGGGAAGAGAAGAAATAAATCAAAATCAGCCGCACTTTGCGCTGCCAAGCCTTCAAATGAAGGCACAGAGAGGCAGAGAGAGAGAGAGAGAGAGAGAGAATCTTTTCAAATATTTCGTCCACTGCTATGGTATAATATTTTCGACTTTAGGCTGAAGAAGTAATATTCCAACTTTAGGATACTATAATATTTTAGAATGGACCTATACCTTTTAGGGAGACAACCAAATGAATCCTTCATGTTTCAGAATTCACTCAGTGAAATTTCGTGTTTCTAATTGACCCAAATGAGTGTTTTTAGCCGTCGAAAATATATGGGGAAGAGAAGAAATAAATCAAAATCGGCCGCACTTTGCGCTGCCAAGCCTTCAAATGAAGGCACAGAGAGGCAGAGAGAGAGAGAGAGCGCCAAGGAATCTTTTCAAATATTTCGTCCACTGCTATGGTATAATATTTTCGACTTTAGGCTGAAGAAGTAATATTCCAACTTTAGGATACTATAATATTTTAGAATGGACCTATACCTTTTAGGGAGACAACCAAATGAATCCTTCATGTTTCAGAATTCACTCAGTGAAATTTCGTGTTTCTAATTGACCCAAATGAGTGTTTTTAGCCGTCGAAAATATATGGGGAAGAGAAGAAATAAATCAAAATCGGCCGCACTTTGCGCTGCCAAGCCTTCAAATGAAGGCACAGAGAGGCAGAGAGAGAGAGAGAGAGAAGAGAGAGAGCGCCAAGGAATCTTTTCAAATATTTCGTCCACTGCTATGGTATAATATTTTCGACTTTAGGCTGTGAAGAAGTAATATTCCAACTTTAGGATACTATAATATTTTAGAATGGACCTATACCTTTAGGGAGACAACCAAATGAATCCTTCATGTTTCAGAATTCACTCAGTGAAATTTCGTGTTTCTAATTGACCCAAATGAGTGTTTTTAGCCGTCGAAAATATATGGGGAAGAGAAGAAATAAATCAAAATCGGCCCACTTTGCGCTGCCAAGCCTTCAAATGAAGGCACAGAGAGGCAGAGAGAGAGAGAGAGAGAGCGCCAAGGAATCTTTTCAAATATTTCGTCCACTGCTATGGTATAATATTTTCGACTTTAGGCTGAAGAAGTAATATTCCAACTTTAGGATACTATAATATTTTAGAATGGACCTATACCTTTAGGGAGACAACCAAATGAATCCTTCATGTTTCAGAATTCACTCAGTGAAATTTCTTGTTTCTAATTGACCCAAATGAGTGTTTTTAGCCGTCGAAAATATATGGGGAAGAGAAGAAATAAATCAAAATCGGCCGCACTTTGCGCTGCCAAGCCTTCAAATGAAGGCACAGAGAGGCAGAGAGAGAGAGAGAGAGGCCAAGGAATCTTTTCAAATATTTCGTCCACTGCTATGGTATAATATTTTCGACTTTAGGCTGAAGAAGTAATATTCCAACTTTAGGATACTATAATATTTTAGAATGGACCTATACCTTTAGGGAGACAACCAAATGAATCCTTCATGTTTCAGAATTCACTCAGTGAAATTTCTTGTTTCTAATTGACCCAAATGAGTGTTTTTAGCCGTCGAAAATATATGGGGAAGAGAAGAAATAAATCAAAATCGGCCGCACTTTGCGCTGCCAAGCCTTCAAATGAAGGCACAGAGAGGCAGAGAGAGAGAGAGAGCGCCAAGGAATCTTTTCAAATATTTCGTCCACTGCTATGGTATAATATTTTCGACTTTAGGCTGAAGAAGTAATATTCCAACTTTAGGATACTATAATATTTTAGAATGGACCTATACCTTTAGGGAGACAACCAAATGAATCCTTCATGTTTCAGAATTCACTCAGTGAAATTTCGTGTTTCTAATTGACCCAAATGAGTGTTTTTAGCCGTCGAAAATATATGGGGAAGAGAAGAAATAAATCAAAATCGGCCGCACTTTGCGCTGCCAAGCCTTCAAATGAAGGCACAGAGAGGCAGAGAGAGAGAGAGAGCGCCAAGGAATCTTTTCAAATATTTCGTCCACTGCTATGGTATAATATTTTCGACTTTAGGCTGAAGAAGTAATATTCCAACTTTAGGATACTATAATATTTTAGAATGGACCTATACCTTTAGGGAGACAACCAAATGAATCCTTCATGTTTCAGAATTCACTCAGTGAAATTTCTTGTTTCTAATTGACCCAAATGAGTGTTTTTAGCCGTCGAAAATATATGGGGAAGAGAAGAAATAAATCAAAATCGGCCGCACTTTGCGCTGCCAAGCCTTCAAATGAAGGCACAGAGAGGCAGAGAGAGAGAGAGAGAGAGAGAGCGCCAAGGAATCTTTTCAAATATTTCGTCCACTGCTATGGTATAATATTTTCGACTTTAGGCTGAAGAAGTAATATTCCAACTTTAGGATACTATAATATTTTAGAATGGACCTATACCTTTAGGGAGACAACCAAATGAATCCTTCATGTTTCAGAATTCACTCAGTGAAATTTCGTGTTTCTAATTGACCCAAATGAGTGTTTTTAGCCGTCGAAAATATATGGGGAAGAGAAGAAATAAATCAAAATCGGCCGCACTTTGCGCTGCCAAGCCTTCAAATGAAGGCACAGAGAGGCAGAGAGAGAGAGAGAGAGCGCCAAGGAATCTTTTCAAATATTTCGTCCACTGCTATGGTATAATATTTTCGACTTTAGGCTGAAGAAGTAATATTCCAACTTTAGGATACTATAATATTTTAGAATGGACCTATACCTTTAGGGAGACAACCAAATGAATCCTTCATGTTTCAGAATTCACTCAGTGAAATTTCGTGTTTCTAATTGACCCAAATGAGTGTTTTTAGCCGTCGAAAATATATGGGGAAGAGAAGAAATAAATCAAAATCGGCCGCACTTTGCGCTGCCAAGCCTTCAAATGAAGGCACAGAGAGGCAGAGAGAGAGAGAGAGAGAGAGCGCCAAGGAATCTTTTCAAATATTTCGTCCACTGCTATGGTATAATATTTTCGACTTTAGGCTGAAGAAGTAATATTCCAACTTTAGGATACTATAATATTTTAGAATGGACCTATACCTTTAGGGAGACAACCAAATGAATCCTTCATGTTTCAGAATTCACTCAGTGAAATTTCTTGTTTCTAATTGACCCAAATGAGTGTTTTTAGCCGTCGAAAATATATGGGGAAGAGAAGAAATAAATCAAAATCGGCCGCACTTTGCGCTGCCAAGCCTTCAAATGAAGGCACAGAGAGGCAGAGAGAGAGAGAGAAGCGCCAAGGAATCTTTTCAAATATTTCGTCCACTGCTATGGTATAATATTTTCGACTTTAGGCTGAAGAAGTAATATTCCAACTTTAGGATACTATAATATTTTAGAATGGACCTATACCTTTAGGGAGACAACCAAATGAATCCTTCATGTTTCAGAATTCACTCAGTGAAATTTCGTGTTTCTAATTGACCCAAATGAGTGTTTTTAGCCGTCGAAAATATATGGGGAAGAGAAGAAATAAATCAAAATCGGCCGCACTTTGCGCTGCCAAGCCTTCAAATGAAGGCACAGAGAGGCAGAGAGAGAGAGAGACCAAGGAATCTTTTCAAATATTTCGTCCACTGCTATGGTATAATATTTTCGACTTTAGGCTGAAGAAGTAATATTCCAACTTTAGGATACTATAATATTTTAGAATGGACCATAATACCTTTAGGGAGACAACCAAATGAATCCTTCATGTTTCAGAATTCACTCAGTGAAATTTCTTGTTTCTAATTGACCCAAATGAGTGTTTTTAGCCGTCGAAAATATATGGGGAAGAGAAGAAATAAATCAAAATCGGCCGCACTTTGCGCTGCCAAGCCTTCAAATGAAGGCACAGAGAGGCAGAGAGAGAGAGAGAGAGCGCCAAGGAATCTTTTCAAATATTTCGTCCACTGCTATGGTATAATATTTTCGACTTTAGGCTGAAGAAGTAATATTCCAACTTTAGGATACTATAATATTTTAGAATGGACCTATACCTTTAGGGAGACAACCAAATGAATCCTTCATGTTTCAGAATTCACTCAGTGAAATTTCTTGTTTCTAATTGACCCAAATGAGTGTTTTTAGCCGTCGAAAATATATGGGGAAGAGAAGAAATAAATCAAAATCGGCCGCACTTTGCGCTGCCAAGCCTTCAAATGAAGGCACAGAGAGGCAGAGAGAGAGAGAGAGCGCCAAGGAATCTTTTCAAATATTTCGTCCACTGCTATGGTATAATATTTTCGACTTTAGGCTGAAGAAGTAATATTCCAACTTTAGGATACTATAATATTTTAGAATGGACCTATACCTTTAGGGAGACAACCAAATGAATCCTTCATGTTTCAGAATTCACTCAGTGAAATTTCGTTGTTTCTAATTGACCCAAATGAGTGTTTTTAGCCGTCGAAAATATATGGGGAAGAGAAGAAATAAATCAAAATCGGCCGCACTTTGCGCTGCCAAGCCTTCAAATGAAGGCACAGAGAGGCAGAGAGAGAGAGAGAGAGCGCCAAGGAATCTTTTCAAATATTTCGTCCACTGCTATGGTATAATATTTTCGACTTTAGGCTGAAGAAGTAATATTCCAACTTTAGGATACTATAATATTTTAGAATGGACCTATACCTTTAGGGAGACAACCAAATGAATCCTTCATGTTTCAGAATTCACTCAGTGAAATTTCTTGTTTCTAATTGACCCAAATGAGTGTTTTTAGCCGTCGAAAATATATGGGGAAGAGAAGAAATAAATCAAAATCGGCCGCACTTTGCGCTGCCAAGCCTTCAAATGAAGGCACAGAGAGGCAGAGAGAGAGAGAGAGAGAGCGCCAAGGAATCTTTTCAAATATTTCGTCCACTGCTATGGTATAATATTTTCGACTTTAGGCTGAAGAAGTAATATTCCAACTTTAGGATACTATAATATTTTAGAATGGACCTATACCTTTAGGGAGACAACCAAATGAATCCTTCATGTTTCAGAATTCACTCAGTGAAATTTCGTGTTTCTAATTGACCCAAATGAGTGTTTTTAGCCGTCGAAAATATATGGGGAAGAGAAGAAATAAATCAAAATCGGCCGCACTTTGCGCTGCCAAGCCTTCAAATGAAGGCACAGAGAGGCAGAGAGAGAGAGAGAGAGAAGCGCCAAGGAATCTTTTCAAATATTTCGTCCACTGCTATGGTATAATATTTTCGACTTTAGGCTGAAGAAGTAATATTCCAACTTTAGGATACTATAATATTTTAGAATGGACCTATACCTTTAGGGAGACAACCAAATGAATCCTTCATGTTTCAGAATTCACTCAGTGAAATTTCTTGTTTCTAATTGACCCAAATGAGTGTTTTTAGCCGTCGAAAATATATGGGGAAGAGAAGAAATAAATCAAAATCGGCCGCACTTTGCGCTGCCAAGCCTTCAAATGAAGGCACAGAGAGGCAGAGAGAGAGAGAGAGAGAGGCGCAAGGAATCTTTTCAAATATTTCGTCCACTGCTATGGTATAATATTTTCGACTTTAGGCTGAAGAAGTAATATTCCAACTTTAGGATACTATAATATTTTAGAATGGACCTATACCTTTAGGGAGACAACCAAATGAATCCTTCATGTTTCAGAATTCACTCAGTGAAATTTCGTGTTTCTAATTGACCCAAATGAGTGTTTTTAGCCGTCGAAAATATATGGGGAAGAGAAGAAATAAATCAAAATCGGCCGCACTTTGCGCTGCCAAGCCTTCAAATGAAGGCACAGAGAGGCAGAGAGAGAGAGAGACGCCAAGGAATCTTTTCAAATATTTCGTCCACTGCTATGGTATAATATTTTCGACTTTAGGCTGAAGAAGTAATATTCCAACTTTAGGATACTATAATATTTTAGAATGGACCTATACCTTTAGGGAGACAACCAAATGAATCCTTCATGTTTCAGAATTCACTCAGTGAAATTTCTTGTTTCTAATTGACCCAAATGAGTGTTTTTAGCCGTCGAAAATATATGGGGAAGAGAAGAAATAAATCAAAATCGGCCGCACTTTGCGCTGCCAAGCCTTCAAATGAAGGCACAGAGAGGCAGAGAGAGAGAGAGAGCGCCAAGGAATCTTTTCAAATATTTCGTCCACTGCTATGGTATAATATTTTCGACTTTAGGCTGAAGAAGTAATATTCCAACTTTAGGATACTATAATATTTTAGAATGGACCTATACCTTTAGGGAGACAACCAAATGAATCCTTCATGTTTCAGAATTCACTCAGTGAAATTTCTTGTTTCTAATTGACCCAAATGAGTGTTTTTAGCCGTCGAAAATATATGGGGAAGAGAAGAAATAAATCAAAATCGGCCGCACTTTGCGCTGCCAAGCCTTCAAATGAAGGCACAGAGAGGCAGAGAGAGAGAGAGCGCCAAGGAATCTTTTCAAATATTTCGTCCACTGCTATGGTATAATATTTTCGACTTTAGGCTGAAGAAGTAATATTCCAACTTTAGGATACTATAATATTTTAGAATGGACCTATACCTTTAGGGAGACAACCAAATGAATCCTTCATGTTTCAGAATTCACTCAGTGAAATTTCGTGTTTCTAATTGACCCAAATGAGTGTTTTTAGCCTTCGAAAATATATGGGGAAGAGAAGAAATAAATCAAAATCGGCCGCACTTTGCGCTGCCAAGCCTTCAAATGAAGGCACAGAGAGGCAGAGAGAGAGAGAGGCGCCAAGGAATCTTTTCAAATATTTCGTCCACTGCTATGGTATAATATTTTCGACTTTAGGCTGAAGAAGTAATATTCCAACTTTAGGATACTATAATATTTTAGAATGGACCTATACCTTTAGGGAGACAACCAAATGAATCCTTCATGTTTCAGAATTCACTCAGTGAAATTTCTTGTTTCTAATTGACCCAAATGAGTGTTTTTAGCCGTCGAAAATATATGGGGAAGAGAAGAAATAAATCAAAATCGGCCGCACTTTGCGCTGCCAAGCCTTCAAATGAAGGCACAGAGAGGCAGAGAGAGAGAGAGAGCGCCAAGGAATCTTTTCAAATATTTCGTCCACTGCTATGGTATAATATTTTCGACTTTAGGCTGAAGAAGTAATATTCCAACTTTAGGATACTATAATATTTTAGAATGGACCTATACCTTTAGGGAGACAACCAAATGAATCCTTCATGTTTCAGAATTCACTCAGTGAAATTTCGTGTTTCTAATTGACCCAAATGAGTGTTTTTAGCCGTTCGAAAATATATGGGGAAGAGAAGAAATAAATCAAAATCGGCCGCACTTTGCGCTGCCAAGCCTTCAAATGAAGGCACAGAGAGGCAGAGAGAGAGAGAGAGAGAGAGCGCCAAGGAATCTTTTCAAATATTTCGTCCACTGCTATGGTATAATATTTTCGACTTTAGGCTGAAGAAGTAATATTCCAACTTTAGGATACTATAATATTTTAGAATGGACCTATACCTTTAGGGAGACAACCAAATGAATCCTTCATGTTTCAGAATTCACTCAGTGAAATTTCGTGTTTCTAATTGACCCAAATGAGTGTTTTTAGCCGTCGAAAATATATGGGGAAGAGAAGAAATAAATCAAAATCGGCCGCACTTTGCGCTGCCAAGCCTTCAAATGAAGGCACAGAGAGGCAGAGAGAGAGAGAGAGAGAGAGCGCCAAGGAATCTTTTCAAATATTTCGTCCACTGCTATGGTATAATATTTTCGACTTTAGGCTGAAGAAGTAATATTCCAACTTTAGGATACTATAATATTTTAGAATGGACCTATACCTTTAGGGAGACAACCAAATGAATCCTTCATGTTTCAGAATTCACTCAGTGAAATTTCGTGTTTCTAATTGACCCAAATGAGTGTTTTTAGTTGTCGAAAATATATGGGGAAGAGAAGAAATAAATCAAAATCGGCCGCACTTTGCGCTGCCAAGCCTTCAAATGAAGGCACAGAGAGGCAGAGAGAGAGAGAGAGAGCGCCAAGGAATCTTTTCAAATATTTCGTCCACTGCTATGGTATAATATTTTCGACTTTAGGCTGAAGAAGTAATATTCCAACTTTAGGATACTATAATATTTTAGAATGGACCTATACCTTTAGGGAGACAACCAAATGAATCCTTCATGTTTCAGAATTCACTCAGTGAAATTTCGTGTTTCTAATTGACCCAAATGAGTGTTTTTAGCCGTCGAAAATATATGGGGAAGAGAAGAAATAAATCAAAATCGGCCGCACTTTGCGCTGCCAAGCCTTCAAATGAAGGCACAGAGAGGCAGAGAGAGAGAGAGAGCGCCAAGGAATCTTTTCAAATATTTCGTCCACTGCTATGGTATAATATTTTCGACTTTAGGCTGAAGAAGTAATATTCCAACTTTAGGATACTATAATATTTTAGAATGGACCTATACCTTTAGGGAGACAACCAAATGAATCCTTCATGTTTCAGAATTCACTCAGTGAAATTTCGTGTTTCTAATTGACCCAAATGAGTGTTTTTAGTTTTCGAAAATATATGGGGAAGAGAAGAAATAAATCAAAATCGGCCGCACTTTGCGCTGCCAAGCCTTCAAATGAAGGCACAGAGAGGCAGAGAGAGAGAGAGCGCCAAGGAATCTTTTCAAATATTTCGTCCACTGCTATGGTATAATATTTTCGACTTTAGGCTGATGAAGTAATATTCCAACTTTAGGATACTATAATATTTTAGAATGGACCTATACCTTTAGGGAGACAACCAAATGAATCCTTCATGTTTAGCAGTTGTTTGCGCCGTCGCGACAGCTAAACGTTAATCTAGTAAGCTTTTGCTCCCCCGCTCACCCGCTCACCCACTCTCTCTCTCTCTTCTGTTCTCTGTGCAGCTGCACTGTTTTCTTATCTCTGCGTAAAGGTACAGTGGTAAATAGTTAAAATGTCCGCTATTGTCTGTTGTATTAAAACCTGCAAGAAGGTAATTGCAGCTAATGATCTTTCGATCGGCTGCTGGCTGTGCGACAACTTTGTGCATGCCAAGTGCATTGGTGTTGTAGCACGGACGGTAGACGATCTGAGACGAAACATCGGTTTACGTTATTGTTGTGATGCCTGTCGCGAAGTTGAAAGTGAAATGATGTCTTTTATGCGGCAAACCAAGAGCGGTTTTAAAGACATATTATCGAGTTTCCGCAAAACTCATGATATGTTCTTGGCGCTAGATACTCAATTTAATAGCCTTAAGCTATTAAATGAGTCCCCTAGGCGCAAAAAAACTGCCACTGGTCTGCAACATATTGACGGATCCTTTAAACCCGCAGTGGGCTCTCAACAGCAGCCTCCATCGGACCAGCCATCGACCTCAGGATTAAACCCGAGAATTCTGAGGTCGAGTGTGAGGAAAGATTCGGTTCCCGAATGTGCCGCTGGAGGGACCGTGCCCCGATGATTTCCGTTGTGTCCCCTGGGGGATCGCAAATTACGACCCCTCAGACCCCCATCAATTTATCACCCCATGGCGTCAGGCCCGGATTACCGGCCGATATTGGCAATCCAGACAATGCGTCTGCATCGCCAAAGGCCCTTACTGTTGTCCCACCTACGAAACAGATATTTGTTTCGCGGCTTTCCCCTTCTCAGACATCGGAAGATGTAATTGCCTTTATTCAAGGCAAAATTAAAGCCGAAAAAATTAAGGTGGAGAAATTTAAATTTTCTATGCTAGGGACATTTCATCTTTCAAGATAAATGTCCCAAACGAGCTCTTTGACACTATATGCTCTACCAAATTCTGGCCAGAGTATATTGTCGTCAAAGAGTTCGAAGCTAAGAAAAAGAAACGGCGGCCTGTAGGTCTTCCCAGGCCTGACCAGACCACTGCGCCCTCTACGACTCCCACGCCAAAAAAACTAACCGACTCCCTCTTCATCTCCTATCAGAATGCAAGAGGTTTACGTAGTAAGCTTCCCAAATTGTATTCTGATAGTCTTTCGTTTGCTTCTCAGATTATCGTGTTCACAGAAACCTGGTTAAAGCCGGAGATTTTGAGCTCCGAAGTTCTTCCAGCTGCGTTCACGGTTTACCGAGTGGATCGGCCTATCAGACGGGGGGGTGGTGTCCTCATAGCGGTGGACTCCAGCCTCACGTCTGAATTATTAACTTTTGAGGAGTGCAACGATGTTGAATTCCTTTGTGTGAAGCTATCAGTCAATGGTAGCTCCATTTTCATTACTTGTTCCTACATTCCTCCCTTGTCGGAACTTCCTATTTATTGGAACCATCTTTCCGCTATCCAGATGGTCTCCAATCGGCTTTCGGATAGGGACCACTTAGTAGTTCTTGGGGATTTTAATATCCCAGGGGCTATTTGGTCCTCTAATAATTCCACAAACTCACTTTTAACCACAACACAGCATGATTTTATTGCTGGCTTGTTTGACATTTCGCTGTCTCAAGTCAACCATGTACGAAATTCTTTAGAGCGCTTGCTTGATCTCTGTTTTGTTTCAGATCCTGCGAGAGTAAGCTTAGCCAGGGTGGCGCCGCTGACGCTACCCGAAGATCCCTAACATCCTACTTTCGATGTGACCCTCGACGTTGGGGCCGATTTCCAGAATATATCAGACGGTCCAGCCAAAAAAGTCCTTTGTTTTCGCAAGGCGGACTTCGAACGGCTGAATAATCTTATAGCTGATTTTAATTGGTCCGATCTATACATGTGCACTGACATGGCGGAAGCCGTGGATATTTTTTACAGTGCCATGAAGTCATGTTTTACTGAGTGTGTTCCGTTATACTACCCGTCAACCTCAAATAAGCCTCCTTGGTTTACTAGAGAGTTGAGTCGCCTTAAAAACAAAAAGTCTAGGCTATTTTCTAAATTTAAACGTACCGGTTCTCAATCTGCCCTCTCCTCTTATTTATCGGCTCGGTTAAGCTTCACCGTGTTGAACGCGCAGTGTTACAAAAATATCTGGCTCGTTGTCGGGCCCAGTTTTCTCAGGACCCAAAACAGTTCTATAACTTTGTTAACACTAAACGTAAGCCAGTTACTCATCCTTCCTCGCTCTCATTTGAAAATACAACCGTAAATAATGATCAGGCAATAGCCGATCTATTTGCGCAGTTTTTTCAAACTACATATTCAAGCTCTATTGACTCAGATCAGACTTATTCTTACATCATTCCCAAAACGAACTTAATTTTCAGTCCTAGTTTAAACGAAAGCTCCATTCTTTCAGATCTTCTCCGTGTAAAGCCAGTATATTCGCCAGGTCCCGACGGAATACCTGGCTGTGTGCTTAGGTATTGTGCCGACGCCCTGTGCAATCCCCTTCTGAAATTGTTTACCTTATCCCTTGAAACCTCCCACTTTCCCCTTTTTTGGAAGGAGTCGTTTGTGATTCCTCTCCACAAAAAAGGTAGCAAATTTGGATGCCAACAACTACAGAGGAATCTCTAAGCTGTCGGCCATCCCAAAACTTTTCGAAAAATTATTACTCCACATTTGCAGCACCTTTGCAGTTCTATCATTTCTCCATGTCAGCATGGATTCATAAAGCGAAGATCAACCACTACTAATCTTTTGGAGCTCACTTCCTTCATTATAAAGGGCTTCCATAAAAACTTTCAAACAGACGTAATCTATACTGATTTCAGTAAAGCGTTCGACTCTGTTAACCATTCTCTTCTCGTTCGGAAACTCGATTTAATGGGATTTCCAGTTGATCTTCTCAGTTGGATCTCTAGTTATCTGAATGGCCGGACGCAACAAGTCCTTTTTAAAAATACCTTGTCAAATGTTCTCATGGTTACCTCTGGCGTCCCGCAAGGGAAGCCATTTGGGACCCTTGTTGTTTACATTATTTATTAACGACCTGCCCAAAGTTCTAACTAACTCCAGAGTACTTATGTACGCGGATGACGTCAAACTTTGCGTGCAATATAAGGACGCTTCTTGCCAGTCAGATTTACAAACAGATCTTATTAATTTTCAAACATGGTGCCGCGTTAACTTATTAAATTTAAACGGCTCTAAATGCAAGCTAATGACATTCTCTCGTGTCGTTCCCAAGCTTGCAACTTACACGCTAAACTGTTGCTCTTTGGAAAGAATTGCTATAGTTGACGATTTGGGAGTCCGCCTGGATCCCAAACTTGACTTTATTGATCATATTTCGTGCATGGTAAATAAAGCCAGAGGTGTACTTGGTTTCATTAAACGGTGGTCGAAAGAATTCAATGACCCCTATGTTACTAAAACACTTTATATTTCTTTAGTTCGTCCTATCTTAGAATATGGATCTTGCGTTTGGAGCCCTCAGTATGGGGTCCACAGTAAACGCATTGAGTCAGTTCAAAAGAACTTTTTACTTTTCGCTTTACGCGGTTTAAACTGGGAGGCAAACCAGAGGTTACCCTCTTATTCCAGTAGACTCCTACTAATCAATTTACCATCCTTATCCAATCGTAGAACCATGCTTGGTATTACCTTTATTTATAACCTTATTAATGGTGATGTTGAAAGTGCTGACCTTTTGGGTCAGCTTAACTTTCACGTCCCAAGTAGAAATACTAGATCTTATATACCCTTAGTTTTGCGCCACTGTAGAACGTCCTTTGAATTGCATGAACCTTTTAGAGTCTTATGTGCAAATTATAATGATTTGTACATAATAACATCAACTGTAGATACCCTTCCCAAACTAAAAACTTTAAATCTAACCCACTTAACACGAATGCAAGTAAACAATCTGGCAGCACGCTAGTAGCCATTTCCTCGTATTCCTTTCTCTATACTTTTATTTGTCGCGCGTACTAACACCTAACACGAACAAGCACGTGCTTGGTGTCATACGGGCCACTTGAATGTACTGACCATAGTGCATCAACGTCCAGAAAAAAAATTGTCCCAAACGATTGTCTTAGATCGGCCGCACTTTGCGCTGCCAAGCGTTCAAATGAAGGCACAGAGAGGAAAAGAGAGAGCGCCAAGGAATCTTTTCAAATATTTCGTCCACTGCTATGGTATAATATTTTCGACTTTAGGCTTAAGAAGTAATATTCGAACTTTAGGATACTATAATATTTTAGAAGAAGTAATATTCGAACTTTAGGATACTATAATATTTTAGAATGGACCTATACCTTTAGGAAGACAACCACATGAATCCGTCATGTTTCAGAATTCACTCAGTGAAATTTCTTGTTTCTAATTGACCCAAATGAGTGTTTTTAGCCGTTGAAAATATATAGGGAAGAGAAGAAATAAATCAAAATCGCCGCACTTTTCGCTGCCAAGCCTTCAAATGAAGGCCCAGAGAGGCAGAGAGAGAGAGAGCGCCAAGAAATCTTTTCAAATATTTCGTCCACTGCTATGGTATAATATTTTCGACTTTAGGCTGAAGAAGTAATATTCGAACTTTAGGATACTATAATATTTTGGAATGAACCTATACCTTTAGGGAGACAATCAAATAGATCCTTCATGTTTCAGAATTCACTCAGCGAGATTTCGTGTTTCTAATTGACCCAAATGAGTGTTTTTAGCCGTCGAAAATATATGGGGTAGAGAAGAAATAAATCAAAATCGGCAGCACTTTGCGCTGCCAAGCCTTCACATGAAGGCCCAGAGAGGCATAGACAGAGAGAGAGCGCCAAGGAATCTTTTCAAATATTTCGTCCACTCCTATGGTATAATATTTTCGACTTTAGGCTGAAGAAGTAATATTCCAACTTTAGGATACTATAATATTTGAGAATGGACGTATACCTTTAGGAAGACAACAAAATGAATCCGTTATGATCAGAATTCACTCAGTAAAATTTCTTGTTTCTAATTGACCCAAACGATTGTCATAAATCTGCCGCATTTGCGCTGCCAAGCGTTCAAATGAATGCACAGAGAGGCGAAGAGAGAGCGCCAAGGAATCTTTTCAAATATTTCGGCCACTGCTATGGTATAATATTTTCGACTTTAGGCTGAAGAAGTAATATTCCAACATTAGGATACTTTATTTTAGAATGGATATATACCTATAGGCAGACAACCAAATGAATTCCTTCATGTTTCACAATTCACTCAGCGAGATTTCGTGTTTCTAATTGACCCAAATGAGTGTTTTTAGTGTTCGAAAATATATGGGGAAGAGAAAAAATAAATCAAAATCGGCCGCACTTTGCGCTGCCAAGCCTTCAAATGAAGGCACAGAGAGGCAGAGAGAGAGAGCGAGCGCCAAGGAATCTTTTCAAATATTTCGTCCACTGCTATGGTATAATATTTTCGACTTTAGGCTGAAGAAGTAATATTCCAACTTTAGGATACTATAATATTTGAGAATGGACGTATACCTTTAGGAAGACAACAAAATGAATCCGTCATGTTCAGAATTCACTCAGTAAAATTTCTTGTTTCTAATTGACCCAAACGATTGTCATAAATCTGCCACATTTGCGCTGCCAAGCGTTCAAATGAATGCACAAATATTTCGTCCACTGCTATGGCATAATATTTTCGACTTTAGGCTGAAGAAGTAATATGCCAACATTAGGATAATTTATTTTAGAATGGATATATACCTATAGGGAGACAACCAAATGAATTCCTTCATGTTTCAGAATTCACTCAGCGAGATTTCGTGTTAATAATTGACCCAAATGAGTGTTTTTAGTGTTCGAAAATATATGGGGAAGAGAAGAAATAAATCAAAATCGGCCGCACTTTGCGCTGCCAAGCCTTCAAATGAAGGCACAGAGAGGCAGAGAGAGAGAGAGTGCCAAGAAATCGTTTCAAATATTTCGTCCACTGCTATGGTATAATATTTTCGACTTTAGGCTGAAGAAGTAATATTCGAACTTTAGGATACTATAATATTTTGGAATGGACCTATACCTTTAGGGAGACAATCAAATAGATCCTTCATGTTTCAGAATTCACTCAGCGAGATTTCGTGTTTCCAATTGACCCAAATGAGTGTTTTTAGCCGTCGAAAATATATGGGGTAGAGAAGAAATAAATCAAAATCGGCAGCACTTTGCGCTGCCAAGCCTTCACATGAAGGCCCAGAGAGGCAGAGACAGAGAGAGAGAGCGCCAAGGAATCTTTTCAAATATTTCGCCCACTCCTATGGTATAATATTTTCAACTTTAGGCTGAAGACGTAATATTCGAACAGTATAATACTTTAACAATTTATAATGGACCTATACCTTTAGGGAGACCACCAAATGAATCCTTGATGTTTCAGAATTCACTCAGTGAAATTTCGAGTTTCTAATTGACCCAAATGTGTGTTTTTAGCCGTTGAAAATATATGGGGAAGAGAAGAAATAAATCAAAATCGCCGCACTTTGCGCTGCCAAGCCTTCAAATGAATGCCCAGAGAGGCAGAGAGAGAGAGAGCGCCAAGAAATCTTTTCAAATATTTCGTCCACTGCTATGGTATAATATTTTCGACTTTAGGCTGAAGAAGTAATATTCCAACATTAGGATACTTTATTTTAGAATGGATATATACCTATAGGGAGACAACCAAATGAATTCCTTCATGTTTCAGAATTCACTCAGCGAGATTTCGTGTTTCTAATTGACCCAAATGAGTGTTTTTAGTGTTCGAAAATATATGGGGAAGAGAAAAAATAAATCAAAATCGGCCGCACTTTGCGCTGCCAAGCCTTCAAATGAAGGCAGAGAGGCAGAGAGAGAGCGAGCGCCAAGGAATCTTTTCAAATATTTCGTCCACTGCTATGGTATAATATTTTCGACTTTAGGCTGAAGAAGTAATATTCCAACTTTAGGATACTATAATATTTGAGAATGGACGTATACCTTTAGGAAGACAACAAAATGAATCCGTCATGTTCAGAATTCACTCAGTAAAATTTCTTGTTTCCTAATTGACCCAAACGATTGTCATAAATCTGCCGCATTTGCGCTGCCAAGCGTTCAAATGAATGCACAAATATTTCGTCCACTGCTATGGCATAATATTTTCGACTTTAGGCTGAAGAAGTAATATTCCAACATTAGGATACTTTATTTTAGAATGGATATATACCTATAGGGAGACAACCAAATGAATTCCTTCATGTTTCAGAATTCACTCAGCGAGATTTCGTGTTTCTAATTGACCCAAATGAGTGTTTTTAGTGTTCGAAAAATATATGGGGAAGAGAAGAAATAAATCAAAATCGGCCGCACTTTGCGCTGCCAAGCCTTCAAATGAAGGCACAGAGAGGCAGAAAGAGAGAGCGAGCGCCAAGGAATTTATTTATTTATTTATTTATTTATTTATTTATTTATGAAAATAGCAAATTACTGCCATTGAAGCCAAATCCTTGCCACTGACCGGATAAGGAGTAATTTTTATTGATATGCCCCGACTCACATCAGGTGGTCAGAGGCAAGGATAGGTGTCTTAAAATAAATTGAGAATTGACATTTAAGGACAACTCCACATGTAACAAAAAATATAATTCATTATAAGACGAACATAAAACGCGGAAAGGGTCGTGCAACTCGAAATTAGATTTACATAAACTTAGTGCAATCGGCCGGAAATAACGCGACGGTCTTGCAGGGACAGAAACACTTAACTGACTTAACAAATAAGACGAAGAAATATATCCATTAATCAGTTTATAAATGAACATCACTCCGTGGCAAGTCCGACGATCCTTAAGCGAGGGCAGGCTCAGAAGACGTAGCCTGTCACTATAAGAGGGGAGGTGACGCTGAGGATCCCAGTTAAGTCCCCGTAGAGCAAACAAAAGGAATTGTTTCTGAACTGATTCAACAAGGTCTTGATACTTCGCGTATTGAGGTGACCATACGCACGAACAGTATTCCAATATTGGGCGGACGAGAGAGACATAAAGGAGTTTGGTGGTGTAGGGATCGTCAAACTCCTTCGACCAGCGCTTAACGAAGGCAAAAACCCCTTTGGCTCTACCGACAATTAAGCCAATATGGTCGGTGAAGTTTAAGGTATGGTTAAACAGAACTCCAAGGTCATTTACTGAAATGATGCGCTCAAGATTACTTGTCCCTAAGGAGTAATTTGTCAAGAAACAGTTTTTACGAAAAAATGACATACATTTGCATTTAGTGTTGTTAAGAAATAGCAAATTATTGTTGCACCAGGACTGCATGTTGTTTATGTCAGTTTGCAAAAGAGAGTGGGAGACTGAATTCGTCAATGGCAAACATAGTTTAACGTCATCAGCGTACATTAACACATGGGAGTTACGAACCACATCGGGTAAGTCATTAATAAAGATGCCAAACAGGAGTGGACCAAGGTGGCTCCCTTGCGGGACACCAAGTGACGTGAATACGTTTTGAAAATGAACCCATAAAAGCAACTTTTTGCGTTCGGTTCGATAAGTACGTAGCGATCCACTTGATCAGCAAAATAGGAAAGCCCAAAAGAGTCAGTTTTTTCAACAGCAGCTGATGATTCACAGAATCAAAGGCTTTGCTGAAGTCAGTAAAGATAACGTCAGTTTGTGTGTTACATTTAAACGCATTTCTTATGATAGCACAAAACTCAAGAAGGTTTGTGGAAGTAGACCTGCGTTTCATAAAGCCATGCTGCGAGGGAGACATAATAAAGCCACATTGGTGTTGAAGCTAAGCAGTCACTAACAGTTCAAGTAATTTGGGAATTGCGCTGAGCTTAGCAATCCCTCTGTAGTTTTCGATGTTGGATTTACTACCCTTTTTATGAAGGGGAATTATGAAGGATTCCTTCCAACATTCAGGAAAAAACGCAAACTGAAGGGATAACTGATACAGCTTGGTGAGTGGTCCATAAAGCGCACTAGCACAATTTCTCAAAACACAGCTGGGTACCAGATCTGGACCAGAAGAGAAGGAAGGCTTGTGTTTTGAGACTCTGAAGAACATCATCTTCGCTGATCGTGGGCATAAAAATGCAATTAGAGTGCGGAAGAGAATATGGATACGAAGAGGTTGTATCAAAACTAATAGCAGAATATGTAGATTGAAAAAATTTTGCAAATAAGTTCGCGATGTCAGGCTCGTTAGAAGCGGACTCAGTGTTGAGATGAAGACAGGATGGAAAGATTTGAGATTTACGTTTAGAATTGACAAACGCGTAAAATTGCTTAGGATTCGCCTGAAACTCGTTTCTACACCGATTCAGGTAATAATTGTAGCACTCAGAATTATGCGTTATAAAATTATAGCGTGCTGTTAAGTATCTAGCACGATCGACTTGCAAACCCGGTTCTACTGAACTTTTTAAAAGTCTAGACTTGACGTTTTTCAAGTTGGAAAGTCGACGAGAAAACCAGGGAGGCTTATGTGAGACGTCAGGAGGAGAAAACGAAGGAACATACAAGTCAAAACCAGAGTATATGATATCATAAAAACGGTCAACCATGTTTGAGGGATCGTCAGAAGAAGAGTCCAAAAAAGTCCAATCGACAGAAGATAAATATGTATTCAAGTCAGAGAAATTAGCTTTACGAAAGCAGCGAAAAGTTGCTGGCTCAGCTAAAGGACAAGGCAGTAATGGAGTCGATACTTCTAGAATTATCTCCAGAGTGGGATGATAAGCGTCTTCGGGGCTAGAGAGAGGGCTGATTATAGAAATGTTGGCATTGGCAAACTCCGACGCAAAAACTAGATCAAGGTCATTGTCACGACAGTTCCGTGCATAATTTAGTTGTCCCAAGGAAAGGTCAATAAGGCCGTGAACAAGATCATGGGCTGCAGTGGGAATTAGAACATTGGAGTCCTGAGAGGGCATCCAAGATATGGACGGAGATTGAAATCCCCCATGACATAAGGTGATCGTTAACACCAAGAGAGGAATGAATATTTTGAATTAAAGATAAATGATGTAAGTAAATATTCGTGTCGGACCGGGGTGGAATATAGGAGCATGAGACATAAACAAAATAATCATGAACTTGAATGCGAACCGCAACAAACTCTAAATTGCAATCTATGTCACTTTTCGGAACCAGAATGGAAGGTAGATCGGACTTAACCGCGATAAGAACACCGCCACCGATTCGCAATTGACGATCGCGTCTTTAAACGATATAGTTGCTTGCAAATAATTCACTATCGGAGACAGAAGAGTTGAGCCACGTTTCGGTAAATACAATGACATTGGCATCAAAAGAGGCACTATTGATGTGCAGTTTGCTAAGTTTGCCTAGTAAACTGCGAACATTCTGATAGTGTAGGATAAATGAATCATTCAGTTTTTTGGAGTTCTAGCAGAGGGAGTCAGAGGACCACGAGCCCGAGGATTACTTTTTATGAATAAATTCATGAACGATGGCATGTTCAGGCCATACAGAAGAATCAAGAACCCTGGCCAATAATACATCAGAAAGTCCAATTTTAAACGAAGATATTTCACGTCTTTGCTTAAAATTGAATTTTGAGACGGTAAATTCAGTATTAGAAACATTCAATTTGTTGCTCAAATGGGTTAAAACATCAAGTTCAGAAGCACTCGGATTAAGGCGGGAAACAAAAACAAGTTTTTGGGGGCAACTCCAGCAAGTGGGGCCGGTCTGCTTTGGGCAACTCCAGAAATAGATGACTGTTGTGGTCCTGGGCTGGTTAATGGCAGCGCAGAGATTGTGACCGCCGGAGGTACCGCCGTCTGAGGAACCACCATCAGGGGAGCCGCAGCCGAAGGAACCACAGCTGGAGGAGCCACAGGAAGAGCATCGGAAGCCATCGGCAGCAGCATGCGACGTGGATGCCTGGTTGATGTTTATTAGCTCCAGAGCTCCAGAAATATAGCTAATGATGGTTCATCAGCCAAGCTTTCGTCAACAGCCACGGCTATATCATAATTGTTCCGAGGGCTGAACTGCATAAGAGGGCACACAGGGTCTGAAATGAGCAAAGAATTATTAGCTAAGTTGCTCTTTGATTTGATTACTGAGTCACTAAGCAGTTTTAGTGACTTAAAATGATACTCCGCCGTCTGGAATCGGTTAGACAATTCCTTAAATCCGGCCGCCAATGATTGAAACTCCAGGTGAGTTTGCCTCATGAAAACCCTCATATCGGATTTGATGTGAAGGCAACTCGGGCACGTCCAGTCCAATCCGGCGTGTTCACGAATACGATCAGCAATACGCGGGCCAATCTGTCCAAGATCGGCACATCCAGGGTGAGCAATGTTGTCGCAGAGCCAACAATAAACGGTGGCCTGCCGCGGAGTTATTTTGCCAGCGTTCGGACACTTAGTGGCACAACAGGTAGCCATATTTATTGGATATGATTATTAAAATAATAACCGCAGCCGTAAATAACCAAAACAGAGATAAAATTGTACAAATTTCGCGGCGAAAGAACCGATGAAAACAAAAGCAAGAAAAAGCTTTTATTTGGGCACCGAAAATAAACTAGTTTGTGTGATTGTAGTGCAATGCAGAATAGCTTGCGCCAACAACAAAACTAACGCGATTACAAGATAAGCTGTAAACGCACTTTGGACGAAAAGAAGGCAAAGCAAGAAGATAATAAAAGCAAAACCAAATAAGTTTTACAAGGTTAAAAGTCACTGTCTTTGTTTAATTTGATCCAATTGTTTAGGCTGATGAAGATCACATAAACACTGATCGCATGCCAAAAGTTTGGGCTTATAGGGATAAGATGTCACTATGAAAACTTGAAAATAAAGGGAGCGCGAAGTGA
>JAECXH010000106.1:0-34190 GCA_018152175.1 Drosophila jambulina | reverse complement strand
AAAACATTTGAAAAATACTTGGAAAAACATTTGAAAAAAACTTTGAAAACATTTGAAAAAACTTTGAAAAAACATTTGAAAAACATATGAAAACATTTAAAAAAAAACTTTGGAAAAACATTTGAAAAATACTTTGAAAAACATTTGAAAAAAAAAAATACTGTGAAAACATTAAAAAAACTGGAAAAACATTTAAAAAAAACTTTAAAAAACATTTAAAAATAACTTTGAAAAAACATTTGAAAAAATATTTGAAAAATATTTGAAAAAAATTAAGAAAATATTTGAAAAAACATTGAAAAAATACTCTGAAAAACATTTAAAAACTTTGAAAACATTTTAAAAACATTTGAAAAACATTTGAAAAAACTCTTTGAAAACATTTGAAAAAAAACTTTGAAAAAAAAAACTTTGGAAAAACATTTGAAAAAAACATTTGAAAAATAACATTTGAAAAAATACTCTGAAAAACATTAAAAAAAACTTTGGAAAACATTTGAAAAATATTTGAAAAAACATTTGAAAAACATTTAAAAAAACACTTTGAAAAACA
This sequence comes from Drosophila jambulina, assembly GCA_018152175.1. Classification (NCBI taxonomy): domain Eukaryota; kingdom Metazoa; phylum Arthropoda; class Insecta; order Diptera; family Drosophilidae; genus Drosophila; species Drosophila jambulina. The sequence continues at coordinate 33,637 of JAECXH010000106.1, read as the reverse complement.
TTTGAAAAAATACTCTGAAAAAACATTTAAAAAAACTTTGAAAAACATTTGAAAAAAATGAAAACTTTGAAAACACTTGAAAAAAACATTTGAAAAAAACATTTGAAAAACATTTGAAAAAACATTTGAAAAAAACATTTGAAAACATTTGAAAAAAACATTTGAAAACATTGAAAAAATAACTCTGAAAAAATATAAAAAACTTTGAAAAACATTTGAAAAAACACTTTGAAAAAACATTTGAAAAAACATTTGAAAACATTTGAAAAAACACTTTGAAAAACATTTGAAAAATACTTTGAAAAACATTTAAAAAAACAAAACATTTGAAAAAAACTTTGAAAAACATTTGAAAAATACTTTGAAAAAACATTTGAAAAAATACTCTGAAAAACATTTGAAAAATACTCTGAAAAAACATTTAAAAAAAACTTTGAAAAACATTTGAAAAAATTTTTGAAAAACATTTGAAAAAACACTTTGAAAAAACATTTGAAAAAAACTCTGAAAAACATTAAAAAAAAACTTTGAAAAACATTTAAAAAAATTTGAAAAATATTTGAAAAACATTTGAAAAAACATTTAAAAACTTTGAAAAAACATTTTAAAAAATACTCTGAAAAAACATTTAAAAACACTTTGAAAAAACATTTGAAAAAAACTTTGAAAAACATTTGAAAAAAACTTTGAAAAAATTTGAAAAACATTTGAAAAATATTTGAAAAACATTAAAAAAATATTTGAAAACATTTGAAAAACACTTGAAAAATACAAAAAACTTTAAAAAAATTAAAAAACTTTGAAAAACATTAAAAAACATTTGAAAACATTTGAAAAAACACTTTGGACAAACATTTAAAAAAAACTTTGAAAAACATTTAAAAAACTTTGAAAAACATTTGAAAAAACTTTGAACAAACATTTGAAAAACATTTGAAAAACATTTGAAAAAATATTTGAAAAACATTTAAAAAAACTTGAAAAAACATTTGAAAAAAAAACTTTGAAAAAACATTTGAAAAAAACACTTTGAAAAACAAAACATTTAAAAACATTTGAAAAATATTTGAAAAAAATTTTGAAAAACTTTGAAAAACATTAAAAAAAACTTTGAAAAACATTTGAAAAAAAAAAAACTTTTGAAAAATACTTGAAAAAACATTTGAAAACATTTGAAAAAAACTTTGAAAAACATTTAAAAACTTTGAAAAACATTTGAAAAAACACTTTGAAAACATTTGAAAAAATACTTGAAAAACATTTGAAAAATAACTTTGAAAAACATTTGAAAAATAATTGAAAAAATACTTTGAAAAAACATTAAAAAAAACATTTGAAAAAATTGAAAAACATTTGAAAAAATACTTTGAAAAACATTTGAAAAAAAACTTTGAAAAACATTAAAAAACTTTGAAAAAACATTTGAAAAAACACTTTAAAAAACATTTAAAAACTTTTAAAAAATATTTGAAAAACATTTGAAAAACATTTGAAAACATTTGAAAAAACATTTGAAAAATAACTTTGAAAAACATTTAAAAAAATAAAAACATTTGAAAAACATTTGAAAAAACATTTAAACTTTGAAAAACATTTAAAAAACTTTGAAAAACATTTGAAAAAACCTTGAAAAAACATTTAAAAAAACTTTGAAAAACATTTAAAAAAAACTTTGAAAAACATTTGAAAAACATTCTGAAAAACATTAAAAAAAAACTTTGAAAAACATTTGAAAAAAAACTTTGAAAAAACATTTAAAAAACATTTGAAAAAAACTTTGAAAAAAACATTTGAAAAAATACTCTGAAAAAACATTAAAAAAAACTTTGAAAAAACATTTGAAAAAAATATTGAAAAACATTTAAAAAAAACTTTGAAAAACATTTGAAAAAAAACATTAAAAAAAAACTTTGAAAAAACATTTGAAAAACATTTGAAAAAAAACATTTGAAAAATACTCTGAAAAACATTTGAAAAAAACTTTGAAAAATATTTGAAAAACAATTTGAAAAAATAAAAAAAACTTTGAAAAACATTTGAAAAAAACTTTGAAAAACATTTGAAAAACACTTTGAAAAACATTTGAAAAAATAAAAACATTGAAAACATTTGAAAAATCTTTGAAAAACATTTGAAAAAAATTTTGGACAAACATTTAAAAAACACTTTGAAAAACATTTGAAAAATACTTTGAAAAACATTTGAAAAAAATCTGAAAAACATTTAAAAAAAAACTTTGGAAAAACATTTGAAAACACTTTGAAAAACATTTAAAAAACATTTAAAAAAAAAACTTTGAAAAAAATTTAAAAAAAAACATTTGAAAAAACCATTTGAAAACATTTAAAAAATATTTGAAAAACATTTGAAAAAATACTCGAAAAACATTTAAAAAAAACATTTGAAAAACATTTGAAAAAACTTTGACAAACATTTGAAAAACTTTGAAAAACATTTGAAAAAAAAATTTTGAAAAACATTTGAAAAAACATTTGAAAAAAAATTTGAAAACATTTGAAAAAAACTTTGAAAAAACATTTGAAAAAATATTTGAAAAATATTTGAAAAACATTTGAAAAATACTGAAAAACATTAAAAAAAACTTTGGAAAACATTTGAAAAAACACTTTGAAAAACATTTGAAAAAAAACTTTGAAAAACATTTGAAAAAACACTTTGAAAAACATTTGAAAAAAACTTTGAAAACATATTGAAAACATTTGAAAAATACTTTGAAAAAACATTTGAAAAAACTTTGAAAAAACATTTGAAAAAATATTTGAAAAATATTTGAAAAAAAAAAACATTTGAAAAACTCTTGGAAAACATTTGAAAAAACTTTGAAAAAAACATTTGAAAAAAATTTACTTTGAAAAACATTTAAAAAAACTTTGGAAAACATTTGAAAAAAAACACTTGAAAAAACATTTGAAAATAAAAAACTTTGAAAAAAAATTTAAAAAACTTTGAAAAACATTTGAAAAACATTTGAAAATATTTGAAAAACATTTGAAAAACATTTGAAAAACATTTGAAAAAAACTTTGAAAAACATTTGAAAAAAACTTTGAAAAAACATTTGAAAAAATACTTTGAAAAAACATTTGAAAAAACATTTGAAAAACATTTGAAAAACTTTGAAAAAAATTTGAAAACATATTTGAAAAAACATTTGAAAAACACTTTGGAAAAACATTTGAAAAAACACTTTGAAAAACATTTGAAAAATATTTGAAAAAACATTTAAAAAAAACATTTAAAAAACATTTGAAAAACATTTGAAAAATACTTTGAAAAAACATTTGAAAAAAACTTTGAAAAACATTTGAAAAAAACTTTGAAAAAACATTTGAAAAACTTAAAAACATTTAAAAAAAAACTTTGAAAAAACATTTGAAAAAAAACTTTGAAAAACATTTGAAAAAATACTGAAAAAACATTAAAAAAAACTTTGAAAAACATTTGAAAAACATTTGAAAAAATTTGAAAAACATTTGAAAAACACTTTGAAAAACATTTAAAAAATACTTTGAAAAACATTTGAAAAACACTTTGAAAAACATTTGAAAAAAACCTTTGAAAAAAAAAAATTTGAAAAACATTTGAAAAAATATTTAAAAAAAACATTTGAAAAATATTTGAAAAACATTTGAAAAATACTTTGAAAACATTTGAAAAACATTTGAAAAATATTTGAAAAAACATTTGAAAAAACTTTGAAAAAAACATTTAAAAAAAAAAAATTTGAAAAACATTTGAAAACATTTGAAAAAAAAATTTGAAAACATTTGAAAAAACAAAAAACTTTGAAAAATCATTTGAAAAAATATACTCTGAAAAACATTAAAAACATTTGAAAAACACTTTGAAAAACATTTGAAAAAAACATTTGAAAAAACTTTGAAAAACATTTGAAAAATACTTTGAAAAACATTTGAAAAACTTAAAAAATTTAAAACATTTGAAAAAAAACTTTGAAAAAAAATTTTGAAAAATATTTTGAAAAACATTTGAAAAACTTTGAAAAAACATTAAAAAAAACTTTGAAAAACATTTGAAAAAACACTTTGAAAAACATTTAAAAAAACTTTGAAAAACATTTGAAAAACATTTTGGAAAAACATTTGAAAAAAACTGAAAAAACATTTGAAAAAAAACTTTGAAAACATTTGAAAAAAAAAACATTTGAAAAAACATTTAAAAAAACTTTGAAAAAACATTTGAAAAAACTTTGAAAACATTTAAAAAAATTTGAAAAAACATTTGAAAAAACACTTTAAAAACATTTGAAAAAAAACTTTGAAAAACATTTGAAAAAACACTTAAAAAAACTTGAAAAATATTTGAAAAAATATTTGAAAAAAATTTAAAAAAAACATTTGAAAAAACATTTGAAAAAATTTAAAAAAATATTTGAAAAAACATTAAAAAAACATTTGAAAAAACATTTGAAAAAAATACTTTGAAAAACATTTGAAAAAATACTTTGAAAAAACATTTAAAAAAACTTTGAAAAACATTTGAAAAAAAAAAAACTTTGAAAAAACATTTGAAAAACTTTGAAAAAATATTTGAAAAAAATTTGAAAAAACTTTGAAAAAACATTTGAAAAATACTTGAAAAACATTTGAAAAAAATTTGAAAAAACATTTGAAAAAACACTTTGGAAAACATTTGAAAAAATACTTTGAAAAACATTTGAAAAATAAAATACTCTGAAAAACATTTGAAAAAAACTTTGGAAAACATTTAAAAAAAACTTTGAAAAACATTTGAAAAAAACTTTGAAAAAACATTTGAAAAAATACTTTGAAAAAACATTTGAAAAAAAACTTTGAAAAACATTTGAAAAAAACTTTGAAAAACATTTGAAAAATATTTGAAAAATATTTGAAAAAACATTTGAAAAACTTTGAAAAACAAAAAACTTTGAAAAAACATTTGAAAAAACATTGAAAAAAAAACTTTGAAAAACATTTAAAAAAACTTTGAAAACATTTGAAAAAAATAAAAAACTTTGAAAAACATTTGAAAAACATTTGAAAAACATTTGAAAAAAAAACTTTGAAAAACATTTGAAAAAAATACTTTGAAAACATTTGAAAAACACTTTGAAAAACATTTGAAAAAACACTCTGAGAAAACATTTAAAAAACTTTGAAAAAACATTTAAAAAACACTTTGAAAAAAATTTGAAAAAATATTTGAAAAAACATTTGAAAAAACTTTGAAAAACATTTGAAAAAAAAACATTTGAAAAAATATTTGAAAAACATTTAAAAAAACTTTGAAAAACATTTAAAAAAAAAAAACTTTAAAAAACATTTGAAAAAACTTTGGAAAACATTTAAAAAAACTTTGAAAAACATTTAAAAAAACACTTTGAAAAACATTTGAAAAAAAACTTTGAAAAACATTTGAAAAAAAACTTTGAAAAAACATTTGAAAAAACTTTGAAAAAACATTTGAAAAAAACTTTGAAAAACATTTGAAAAAATATGAAAAACTTGAAAAACATTTGAAAAAAACTTTGAAAAACATTTAAAAAATTTGAAAAACATTTGAAAAAACTTTGACATTTGAAAAATATTGAAAAACATTAAAAAAACATTTGAAAAACATTTGAAAAACATTTGAAAAAAAAAATTTAAAAACATTTGAAAAACATTTGAAAAAACTTTGAAAAAACATTTGAAAAATACTCTGAAAAAACATTTAAAAAAACTTTGAAAAACATTTGAAAAAAACTTTAAAAACATTTGAAAAACATTTGAAAAACTTTGAAAAACATTTGAAAAAAACTTTGGAAAAACATTTAAAAAAAACTTTGAAAAAACATTTAAAAAAACTTTGAAAAACATTTGAAAAAAACATTTTGAAAAACATTTGAAAAAAACACTTTGGAAAAACATTTGAAAAAAAACTTTGAAAAACATTTGAAAAAAATATTTGAAAAACATTTGAAAAAATTGAAAATATTTGAAAAAAAAATTTGAAAAAATACATTTGAAAAAATATTTGAAAAAAACATTTAAAAAAAAACATTAAAAAAACATTTGAAAAACATTTGAAAAAACATAAAAAACATTTGAAAAACATTTGAAAAAATTACTTGAAAAACATTTGAAAAAAACTTTGAAAAACATTTGAAAAAACTTTGAAAAACATTTGAAAAAAACTTTGAAAAACATTTGAAAAAACATTTGAAAAATATTTGAAAAACATTTAAAAAAACTTTGAAAAACATTTGAAAAAAATTTTGGAAAACATTTGAAAAAATTTAAAAAACATTTGAAAAAATTTGAAAAAACATTTGAAAAAAACATTTAAAAAAAATTTGAAAAAACATTTGAAAAAATACTTTGAAAAAACATTTAAAAAACTTTGAAAAACATTTGAAAAACACTTTGAAAAACATTTGAAAAAACTTTGAAAAAACATTTGAAAAAACACTTTGAAAAACATTTGAAAAAATACTTTGAAAAAACATTTAAAAAAACTTTGGAAAACATTTAAAAAACTTTGAAAAACATTTGAAAAAAACATTGAAAAAACATTTAAAAAAACTTTGAAAAAACATTTAAAAAAAACTTTGAAAAACATTTGAAAAAACATTTGAAAAATAAAAATTTGAAAAACATTTGAAAAAATACTTTGAAAAAAAAAACATTTGAAAAATACTTTGAAAAAACATTTGAAAAATAACTTTGAAAAACATTTGAAAAAAACATTTGAAAACATTTGAAAAACTTTGAAAAAACATTTAAAAAAAACTTTGAAAAAACATTTGAAAAAACTTTGAAAAACATTTGAAAAAAACTTTGAAAAACATTTGAAAAAAAACTTTGAAAAACATTTAAAAAACTTTGAAAAACATTTGAAAAAAAACTTTGAAAAACATTAAAAAAACTTTGAAAAAACATTTGAAAAAATACTTGAAAAAACATTTGAAAAAAATTTGAAAAAACATTTGAAAAAAACTTTGAAAAACATTTGAAAAAAAACTTTGAAAAAACATTTGAAAAAAACTTTGAAAACATTTAAAAAAACTTTGAAAACATTTGAAAAAAAACTTTGAAAAACATTTAAAAAAACATTTGGAAAACATTTGAAAAACACTTTGAAAAACATTTAAAAAAAACTTTGGAAAAACATTTAAAAAAACTTTGGAAAAACATTTGAAAAAAACTTTGAAAAACATTTAAAAAAAATTTGAAAAACATTTGAAAAAATACTTTGAAAACATTTAAAAAAACTTTGAAAAAACATTTGAAAAAAAACTTTGAAAAACATTTGAAAAAACTTTGAAAAAACATTTGAAAAACACTTTGAAAAAACATTTAAAAAAACACTTTGAAAAACATTTGAAAAAAATTTGAAAAAAACATTTGAAAAAATACTTGAAAAACATTAAAAAAACTTTGGAAAACATTTGAAAAAAACCACTTTGGAAAAAAACATTTAAAAAAATTTGAAAAACATTTAAAAAAACATTTGAAAAACATTTAAAAAACATTTGAAAAAACACTTTGAAAAACATTTAAAAAATACTTTGAAAAACATTTGAAAAAAACTTTGAAAAACATTTAAAAAACTTTGAAAAAACATTTGAAAAAACACTTTGAAAACATTTAAAAAAAACTTTGGAAAAACATTTGAAAAAACTTTGAAAAACATTTGAAAAAAACACTTTGAAAACATTTAAAAAAACATTTGAAAAAACATTTGAAAAAAAAAAACTTTGAAAAACATTTGAAAAAAACTTTGAAAAACATTTGAAAAAACTTTGAAAAACATTTGAAAAAAACTTTGAAAAACATTTAAAAAAACTTGAAAAACATTTGAAAAAATACTTGAAAAAACATTTGAAAAAAACTTTGAAAACATTTAAAAAAAAACTTTGAAAAATATTTGAAAAACATTTAAAAAATACTTTGAAAAAAACATTTGAAAAAAACTTTGAAAAACATTGAAAAATATTTGAAAAAACATTTAAAAAAACTTTGAAAAACATTTGAAAAAACACTTTGAAAAACATTTAAAAAAACTTTGAAAAACATTTAAAAAAACACTTTGAAAAACATTTGAAAAAAACTTTGAAAAACATTTGAAAAAACATTTGAAAAACATTTGAAAAAAACATTTGAAAAAAAACATTTAAAAAAACATTTGAAAAACATTTGAAAAAAACTTTGAAAAAACATTTGAAAAAATATTTGAAAAACATTTGAAAAAATACTTTGAAAACATTTGAAAAAACATTTGAAAAACATTTGAAAAAAACATTTGAAAAACATTTGAAAAAATTTGAAAAACATTTGAAAAAACTTTGAAAAACATTTGAAAAAATACTTTGAAAAACATTTAAAAAAACTTTGGAAAAACATTTGAAAAAACACTTTGAAAAACATTTGAAAAATACTTTGAAAAAATTTAAAAATACTTTGAAAAACATTTGAAAAATAACTTTGAAAACATTTGAAAAAAACTTTGAAAAACGAAAAAAACATTTGAAAAACATTTGAAAAAACACTTTGAAAAACATTTGAAAAACATTTGAAAAAACATTAAAAAAAACATTTAAAAAACATTTGAAAAAACATTTGAAAAAAAAACTTTGAAAAAACATTTGAAAAATAACTTTGAAAAACATTGAAAAAAAACTTTGAAAACATTGAAAAAAATACTTTGAAAAACATTTAAAAAAATTTGAAAAACATTTAAAAAAACACTTTGAAAAACATTTGAAAAATATTTGAAAAAACATTTAAAAAACATTTGAAAAAACATTTGAAAACATTTGAAAAAATTTTAAAAAAAACTTTGGAAAAACATTTGAAAAAACTTTGAAAAACATTTAAAAAAAACTTTGAAAAAACATTTGAAAAAAACTTTGAAAAACATTTGAAAAATACTTTGAAAAACATTTGAAAAAACTTTGAAAAAAAAATTTAAAAAAAACTTTGAAAAACATTTGAAAAAAACTTTGAAAAACATTTGAAAAACTTTGGAAAAATTTTAAAAAACATTTTGAAAAACATTTAAAAAAACTTTGAAAAACATTTGAAAAAACACTTTGAAAAACATTTGAAAAAATTTGAAAAATATTTGAAAAATACTTTGAAAAAACATTTAAAAAAACTTTGAAAAACATTTGAAAAAACACTTTGGAAAACATTTGAAAAAATACTTTGAAAAACATTTAAAAAAACTTTGAAAAAACATTTGAAAAACATATTGAAAAAACATTAAAAAAAAAAAAAAACTTTGAAAAACATTTGAAAAAAACACTTTGAAAAACATTTGAAAAAACTTTGAAAAACATTTAAAAAAAATTTAAAAAAAACTTTGAAAAACATTTGAAAAAACTTTGAAAAAACATTTAAAAAAACATTTGAAAAACATTAAAAACTTTGAAAAAACATTTGAAAAAACTTTGAAAAACATTTGAAAAAAAAACTTTGAAAAAACATTTGAAAAAAATTTTGAAAAACATTTGAAAAAACATTTGAAAAAATATTTGAAAAAAACATTTAAAAAACTTTGAAAAAACATTTGAAAAAAACATTTGAAAAAACATTTGAAAAAAAAAATCTGAAAAACATTTGAAAAAAACTTTTGAAAAACATTTGAAAAAATACTTTGAAAAAACATTTGAAAAAATACTTTGAAAAAACATTTGAAAACATTTAAAAAAACATTTGAAAAAACATTTAAAAAAACTTGAAAAAACATTTAAAAACATTTGAAAAACATTTAAAAAAAAAAACTTTGAACAAACATTTAAAAAACTTTGAAAAAATATTTGAAAAACACTTTGAAAAAACATTTAAAAAATACTCGAAAAAAAAAAACACTTTGAAAAACATTTGAAAAAAAACTTTTGAAAAACATTTGAAAAAAACATTTGAAAAATATTTGAAAAAACATTTGAAAAATAACTGAAAAACATTTAAAAAAACTTTGAAAAACATTTAAAAAAAACTTTTGAAAAACATTTGAAAAAACATTTTGAAAACATTTAAAAACATTTGAAAACATTTGAAAAAACACTTTGAAAAACATTTGAAAAAAATACTTGAAAAACATTTAAAAAAAACTTTGAAAAACATTTGAAAAACACTTTGAAAAACATTTGAAAAAAAAACTTGAAAACATTTAAAAACACTTTGAAAAACATTTGAAAAATACTTTGAAAAACATTTGAAAAAAACTCTGAAAAACATTTAAAAAAAAAAAACTTGAAAAACATTTGAAAAAAACTTTGAAAAACATTTGAAAAACAAAACATTTGAAAAATACAAAAAAACTTTGAAAAACATTTGAAAAAATACTTTGAAAAACATTTAAAAAAAACTTTGAAAAACATTTGAAAAAAACACTTGAAAAATATTTAAAAAAACATTGAAAAAATTTGAAAAAACATTTTAAAAAAACATTTGAAAAACATTTGAAAAACATTTGAAAAACATTTGAAAAACATTTGAAAAACATTTGAAAAAATACTTTGAAAAAACATTTAAAAAAAACTTTGAAAAACATTTAAAAAAAAAAATTTGAAAAACATTTGAAAAAAAACACTTTGAAAAACATTTGAAAAAAACTTTGAAAAACATTTGAAAAAATACTTTGAAAAAACATTTAAAAAATACTTTGAAAACATTTGAAAAACACTTTGAAAAACATTTGAAAAAAATTTGAAAAAAACATTTGAAAAAATACTTTGAAAAAACATTTAAAAAAAACTTTGAAAAACATTTGAAAAAACACTTTGAAAAACATTTAAAAAAACACTTTGAAAAAACATTTGAAAAAAACTTTGAAAAACATTTGAAAAACATTTGAAAAAATATTTGAAAAAATTTTGAAAAATACTCTGAAAAACATTAAAAAAAACTTTGAAAAACATTTGAAAAAAACTTTGAAAAACATTTGAAAAAAAAAACTTTGAAAAACATTTAAAAAATACTTTGAAAAAACATTTAAAAAAAACTTTGAAAAACATTTGAAAAAAACTTTGAAAAAACATTTAAAAAAACATTTGAAAAAACATTTGAAAAAACACTTTGAAAAACATTTGAAAAAAACACTTGAAAAAACATTTAAAAAAAATACTTGAAAAAACATTTGAAAAAAACTAAAAACTTTGAAAAACATTTGAAAAAACACTTGAAAAACATTTAAAAAACATTTGGAAAAACATTTGAAAAAACACTTTGAAAAACATTTGAAAAACTTTGAAAAAATTTTAAAAAAACTGTGGAAAAACATTTAAAAAAAAAAACTTTAAAATAACATTTAAAAAAAACTTTGAAAAAAACATTTGAAAAAAAAACTTTGAAAAAATATTTGAAAAACATTGAAAAAATATTTGAAAAACATTGAGAAAATACTCTGAAAAAACATTAAAAAAAAAAACTTTGGAAAAACATTTGAAAAAAACACTTTGGACAAACATTTAAAAACTTTGAAAAATATTTGAAAAAAACATTTTGAAAAACATTTAAAAAACGCTTTGAAAAACATTTGAAAAAACACTTTGAAAAAACATTTGAAAAAATACTTGAAAAAACATTTGAAAAACATTTGAAAAATTTAAAAAAAACATTAAAAAAAACTTTGGAAAACATTTGAAAAAAACTTTGAAAAACATTTGAAAAACAACTTTGAAAAAACATTTGAAAAAACTTTGAAAAACATTTAAAAAAAACTTTGAAAAACATTTGAAAAAAATTTGAAAAACATTTAAAAAAACATTTGAAAAATACTTTGAAAAAACATTTGAAAAAAAAACTTGAAAAAAAACATTTGAAAACAAAAAACTTTGAAAAACATTTGAAAAAAACTTTGAAAAACATTTGAAAAAAATTTGAAAAATATTTTAAAAAAATTTTGAAAAACATTAAAAAAAAAAAAAAACTTTGGAAAAACATTTGAAAAAAACTTTGAAAAACATTTGAAAAAAAACATTTGAAAAATATTTGAAAAACATTTAAAAAAACTGAAAAACATTAAAAAAAACTTTGAAAAACATTTGAAAAAAACACTTTGGAAAAACATTTAAAAAAACTTTGAAAAACATTTGAAAAACACTTTGGAAAACATTTAAAAAAACTTTGAAAAACATTTGAAAAAACACTTTGAAAAACATTTGAAAAAATACATTTGAAAACATTTAAAAAAAAAACATTTGAAAAAATACTTTGAAAAAACATTTGAAAAAAACTTTGAAAAACATTTGAAAAATATTTGAAAAAACATTTAAAAAAACTTTGAAAAACATTTAAAAAAAACTTTGAAAAACATTTGAAAAATTAAAAACTTTGAAAAACATTTGAAAAAACACTTTGAAAAAACATTTGAAAAAAACTTAAAAAAAACTTTGAAAAAACATTTGAAAAATACAAATTTGAAAAACATTTGAAAAAATTTGAAAAAACATTTAAAAAAAAAAACTTTGAAAAAACATTTAAAAAAACTTTGAAAAACATTTGAAAAAAACTTTGAAAAACATTTAAAAAAAACACTTGAAAAAAACATTTGAAAAAACACTCTGAAAAACATTTGAAAAAAACTTTGAAAAAACATTGAAAAAAACTGTGGAAAAACATTTAAAAAAAAAACTTTAAAAAAAATAACATTTAAAAAATAACTTTGAAAAAACATTTGAAAAAATTTGAAAAAATATTTGAAAAAATTGAGAAAATATTTGAAAAACATTGAGAAAATACTCTGAAAAACATTAAAAAAAAACTTTGAAAACATTTGAAAAAAACACTTTGGACAAACATTTAAAAACTTTGAAAAATATTTGAAAAAACATTTTGAAAAACATTTAAAAAAACTTTGAAAAACATTTGAAAAAAACTTTGGAAAAACATTTGAAAAAATATTTGAAAAATATTTGAAAAACATTTGAAAAATACTTTGAAAAAACATTTAAAAAAACTTTGAAAAACATTTGAAAAAACACTTTGAAAAACATTTGAAAAATACTTTGAAAAAACATTTGAAAAAAACTTTGAAAAACATTTGAAAAAATATTTGAAAAAAATATTTGAAAAAACATTTGAAAAATACCGAAAAAACATTTGAAAAAATACTTTGAAAAACATTTAAAAAAAACTTTGAAAAACATTTAAAAAAACTTTGAAAAACATTTGAAAAAACACTTTGAAAAACATTTAAAAAACATTTGAAAAACATTTGAAAAACATTTAAAAAAACTTTGGAAAAACATTTGAAAAAAAAACTTTGAAAACATTTGAAAAAAATATTTGAAAAATATTTGAAAAAACATTTAAAAAAAACTTGAAAAACATTTGAAAAATATTTGAAAAACATTTGAAAAAACATTTGAAAAAAACACTTTGAAAAATATTAAAAAACTTTGAAAAACATTTGAAAAAACATTTGAAAAACATTTAAAAAACTTTGGAAAACATTTGAAAAAACACTTTGAAAAACATTTGAAAAATATTTGAAAAATATTTGAAAACATTTGAAAAAATACTTTGAAAAACATTTGAAAAAACTGAAAAACATTTGAAAAAAAAAACTTTGAAAAACATTTAAAAAAACTTTGAAAACATTTAAAAAAACTTTGAAAAACATTTGAAAAAAAAAAAAACATTTGAAAAAACTTTGAAAAACATTTAAAAAAACTTTGAAAAACATTTGAAAAAAACTTTGAAAAACATTTGAAAAAAACTTTGAAAAACATTTGAAAAAACACTTTGAAAAAATTTGAAAAATATTTGAAAAATATTTGAAAAACATTTAAAAAAACTTTGAAAAACATTAAAAAAAACTTTGGAAAACATTTGAAAAAAACACTTTGAAAAACATTTAAAAACTTTGAAAAAAAAAAACATTTGAAAAACATTTAAAAAAAACTTTGAAAAACATTTGAAAAACATTTGAAAAACATTTGAAAAATATTTGAAAAAACATTTGAAAAAAATATTTGAAAAATTAAAAAAAACTTTGAAAAAAACATTTGAAAAAAAACTTGAAAAATATTTGAAAAAAACTTTGAAAAACATTTGAAAAAACACTTGAAAAAACATTTGAAAAAACAAACATTGAAAAAACATTTGAAAAAATACTTTGAAAAACATTTGAAAAAAAACTTTGAAAAACATTTGAAAAAAACTTTGAAAAACATTTGAAAAAAACTTTGAAAAATATTTAAAAAAATTTTGGAAAAACATTTGAAAAAAAAAACATTTGAAAAACATTTAAAAACATTTGAAAAAACATTTGAAAAAACATTTGAAAAATATTTGAAAAAATACTTTGAAAAACATTTAAAAAAAACTTTGAAAAAACATTTGAAAAACACTTTGAAAAACATTTGAAAAAACTTTGAAAAATCATTTGAAAAAACACTTTGAAAAACATTTGAAAAACTTTTGAAAAACATTTGAAAAAACATTTGAAAAATTTGAAAAACATTTGAAAAAAACTTTGAAAACATTTGAAAAACACTTTGAAAACATTTGAAAAAATACTTTGAAAAAACATTTAAAAAACTTTGAAAAACATTTAAAAACATTTGAAAAACATTTGAAAAAACTTTGAAAAACATTTAAAAAAACTTTGAAAACATTTGAAAAAACTTTTGAAAAAACATTTAAAAATAACTTTGAAAAACATTTGAAAAAACACTTTGAAAAAATTTAAAAACACTTTGAAAAAATTTGAAAAAACATTTGAAAAACACTTTAAAAAAACATTTGAAAAATATTTGAAAAAAACATTTGAAAAACATTTGAAAAAATACTTTGAAAAACATTTAAAAAAAAACTTTGAAAAACATTTGAAAAAACAAAAAACATTTGAAAAACATTTGAAAAACATTTGAAAAAAAAACATTTGAAAAACATTGAAAAACATTTGAAAAAAAACTTTGAAAAAACATTTGAAAAAATACTTTGAAAAACATTTGAAAAAACTTTGAAAAACATTTGAAAAAAACACTTTGAAAACATTTAAAAAAAACTTTGAAAAACATTTGAAAAAAAACTTTGAAAAAACATTTAAAAAAACTTTGAAAAACATTTGAAAAACACTTTGAAAAACATTTGAAAAAATATAAAAAAACATTTGAAAAACACATTTGAAAAACATTTGAAAAACATTTAAAAAAACTTTGAAAAACATTTAAAAAAAACTTTGAAAAACATTTAAAAAAACATTTGAAAAATATTTGAAAAACATTTAAAAAAACTTGAAAAACATTTGAAAAAATTTTGAAAAACATTTGAAAAAAAATTTGAAAAAAACTTTGAAAAACATTAAAAAAACTTTGAAAAACATTTGAAAAAAACACTTTGAAAAACATTTGAAAAAATTTGAAAAACATTTAAAAAAAACTTTGAAAAAACATTTAAAAAAAAAAAACATTTAAAAAACATTTGAAAAAACATTTAAAAAAAACTTTGAAAAACATTTGAAAAATTACTTTGAAAAAACATTTGAAAAAAACTTTGAAAAACATTTGAAAAAAACACTTTGAAAAATATTTGAAAAAACATTTGAAAAAACATTGAAAAACATTTGAAAAAAAAACTTTGAAAAACATTTAAAAAAACACTTTGAAAAACATTTGAAAAAACTTTGAAAAACATTTAAAAAAACACTTTGAAAAACATTTGAAAAAAACACTTGAAAAAACATTAAAAAAAAAACATTTGAAAAAAACTTGAAAAACATTTGAAAAAACACTTTGAAAAACATTTAAAAAAAACTTTGAAAAAACATTTGAAAAAAACTTTGAAAAACATTTGAAAAACATTTGAAAAACATTTAAAAAACTCTGAAAAACATTTAAAAAAAAACTTTGAAAAAACATTTGAAAAACACTTGAAAAACATTTGAAAAAATATTTGAAAAAAACATTTGAAAAAACACTTTGAAAAACATTTGAAAAAAAACTTTGAAAAACATTTGAAAAACATTTGAAAAACATTTAAAAAAAACATTTGAAAAAACATTTGAAAAACATTTGAAAAACATTTGAAAAAATTTAAAAAAACACTTTGAAAAACATTTAAAAATAACTTTGAAAAAAATATTTGAAAAACACTTTGAAAAAAAAAATACTAAAAAAACATTTAAAAAAACTATTTGAAAAACATTTGAAAAAATACTCTGAAAAAACATTAAAAAAAACTTTGAAAAACATTTGAAAAACACTTTGAAAAATCATTTGAAAAAATACTTGAAAAAACATTTGAAAAAAAACTTTGAAAAACATTTGAAAAATATTTGAAAAAATATTTGAAAAACATTTGAAAAATACTTTGAAAAAACATTTGAAAAAATACTTTGAAAAAACATTAAAAAAAACTTTGAAAAACATTTGAAAAAACTTTGAAAAACATTTGAAAAAACATTTGAAAAACATTTAAAAACACTTTGAAAAATTAAATTTGAAAAAACATTTGAAAAAACATTTTGAAAAACATTTGAAAAACATAAAAACAAAAAAAACTTTGAAAAACATTTAAAAAAACTTTGAAAAAACATTTAAAAAAAAAAAATTTGAAAAACATTTGAAAAAAATTTGAAAAATATTTGAAAAATATTTGAAAAAACATTTGAAAAATACTTGAAAAAACATTAAAAAATACTTTGAAAAACATTTGAAAAAAACTTTGAAAAACATTTAAAAAACACTTTGAAAAACATTTAAAAAAAACTTTGAAAAACATTTAAAAAAACATTTGAAAAAACATTTAAAAAACATTTGAAAAAACATTTGAAAAAATACTTTGAAAAAAATTTGAAAAAAAAACAAAACATTTGAAAAAAAAAACTTTGAAAAACATTTGAAAAACATTTGAAAAAATACTTGAAAAACATTTGAAAAAAAACTTTGAAAAATATTTGAAAAAAACTTTGAAAAACATTTAAAAAAAACTTTGAAAAAACATTTGAAAAAAAAACATTTAAAAAACATTTAAAAAAAACATTTGAAAAACAAAAAACATTTGAAAAATTTTTGAAAAACATTTGAAAAAACTTTGAAAAACATTTAAAAAAACTTTTGAAAAACATTTGAAAAATAACTTGAAAAACATTTGAAAAAAAACTTTGAAAAAAAAAACATTTAAAAAAACATTTGAAAAAACTTGAAAAACATTTGAAAAAAAAAAACTTTGAAAAACAAAATTGAAAAACATTTGAAAAAACATTTAAAAAAACTTTGAAAAACATTTGAAAAACACACTTTGAAAAAACATTTGAAAAAATTACTTTGAAAAAAATTTAAAAAAAAACTTTGAAAAACATTTGAAAAAAAAACTTTGAAAAAATATTTGAAAAACATTTGAAAACATTTTGAAAAAACATTTGAAAAATACATTGAAAAACATTAAAAAAAACTTTGAAAAACATTTAAAAAAAAACTTTGAAAAAACATTTGAAAAAAATTTGAAAAACATTTAAAAAAAACTTTGAAAAAACATTTGAAAAAACTTTGAAAACATTTGAAAAAACATTTGAAAAACATTTGAAAAACATTTAAAAACACTTGAAAAAACATTTGAAAAATACCTAAAAAACATTTAAAAAACATTTAAAAAAAAAACTTTGAAAAACATTTAAAAAAAACATTTGAAAAAACTTTAAAAAAACTTTGAAAAAATTTAAAAAATAACTTTAAAAAAAAAAAAACTTTGAAAAACATTATAAAAAATATTTGAAAAACATTTGAAAAAAACTTTGAAAAAACATTTGAAAAAAACTTTGAAAAACATTTGAAAAAACTTTGAAAAACATTTGAAAAAAACACTTTGAAAAAACATTTAAAAAATTTAAAAAACTTTGAAAAACATTTGAAAAAACATTTGAAAACATTTAAAAAAAAAAAAAATTTGAAAAACATTTGAAAAAACTAAAAAACATTTAAAAAACAAACATTTGAAAAAAACACTTTGAAAACATTTAAAAAACTTTGAAAAAACATTTGAAAAAAACTTTGAAAAAACATTTGAAAAAACTTGAAAAACAAAAAAATTTGAAAACATTAAAAAACTTTGAAAAACATTTGAAAAAAAACTTTGAAAAAACATTTGAAAAACATTTGAAAAACACTTTGAAAAACATTTAAAAAAACTTGAAAAACATTTAAAAAAACATTTGAAAAAACATTTAAAAATATTTGAAAAAACATTGAAAAATTTTGAAAACATTTGAAAAACACTTTAAAAAAACTTTGAAAAACATTTGAAAAAACACTTTGAAAAACATTTGAAAAAATATTTGAAAAACATTTGAAAAAACACTTTGAAAAAAAACTTTGAAAACATTTGAAAAATATTTGAAAAACATTTAAAAAAAACTTGAAAAAAACATTTAAAAAATATTTGAAAAACATTTGAAAAAAACTTTGAAAAACATTTAAAAAAATTTGAAAAAATATTTAAAAAACATTTGAAAAAACATTTGAAAAAAACTTTGAAAAACATTAAAAAAACATTGAAAAACACTTGAAAAAAAACATTTGAAAAAATATTTGAAAAATATTTGAAAAACATTTGAAAAAAAACTTGAAAAACATTAAAAAAATTTGAAAAACATTTGAAAAAACTTTGAAAAAACATTTGAAAAAAACACTTTTGAAAAAACATTTAAAAAACCTTTGAAAAACATTTGAAAAAACTTTGAAAAAACATTTGAAAAATACTTTGAAAAACATTTGAAAAAAACAAAACATTTGAAAAAACATTTGAAAAATATTTGAAAAAACATTTAAAAAATACTTTGAAAAAACATTTGAAAAAAAAACTTTGAAAAACATTTGAAAAAACATTTTGAAAAACATTTAAAAAAACATTTGAAAAACATTTGAAAAATTACTTTGAAAAACATTTGAAAAAATTTGAAAAACATTTGAAAAACATTTGAAAAAACTTTGAAAAACATTTGAAAAAATTTGAAAAAACACTTTGAAAAACATTTAAAAAAAAACTTTGAAAAAACATTTGAAAAAACTTTGAAAAAACATTTGAAAAAACTTTGAAAAAACATTTGAAAAACACTTTGAAAAACATTTGAAAAATACTTTGAAAAAACATTTGAAAAAATACTTTGAAAAACATTAAAAAAAAAAAAATTTGAAAAACATTTAAAAAACTTTGAAAAACATTTGAAAAAACATTTTGGACAAACATTTAAAAAACACTTTGAAAAATCATTTGAAAAAATACTCTGAGAAAACATTTAAAAAAATCTGAAAAACATTAAAAAAAACTGTGGAAAAACATTTAAAAAAAACTTTAAAATAACATTTAAAAAAATACTTTGAAAAAATATTTGAAAAAAATATTTGAAAAAATTTTGAAAAACATTGAGAAAATATTTGAAAAACATTGAGAAAATACTCTGAAAAAACATTAAAAAAAAAACTTTGAAAAACATTTGAAAAACATTTTGGACAAACATTTAAAAAACTTTGAAAAACATTTGAAAAAACACTTGAAAAACATTTTAAAAAATACTTGAAAAAACATTTTAAAAAAAACTTTGAAAAACATTTGAAAAAAACTTTGAAAAACATTTGAAAAAAACTTTGAAAACATTTGAAAAAACTTTGAAAAACATTAAAAAAAACTTTGAAAACATTGAAAAAAACACTTGAAAAACATTTAAAAAACACTTTGAAAAACATTTGAAAAAAACTTTGAAAAAACATTGAAAAAACATTTGAAAAAACATTAAAAAAACTGAAAAACATTTAAAAAAAACTTTGAAAAACATTTAAAAAAATAACTTTGAAAAAAACATTTGAAAAACATTTGAAAAAAAACATTTGAAAAACATTAAAAAATTTGAAAAACATTTGAAAAAAACTTTGAAAAACATTTGAAAAAAACTTTGAAAAATATTTGAAAAAACATTAAAAAAAAAACTTTGAAAAACATTTAAAAAAACTTTGAAAAACATTTGAAAAATATTGAAAAAACATTTGAAAAAATTTGAAAAAACATTTAAAAAACATTGAAAAAAACATTTGAAAAAACATTTGAAAAAAAACTTTGAAAAACATTTGAAAAAACTTTGAAAAACATTTGAAAAAAACTTTGAAAAAAACATTTGAAAAATACTTTGAAAACATTTGAAAAAACTTTGAAAAACATTAAAAACATTGAAAAATACTTTGAAAAAACATTAAAAAAACTTTGAAAAACATTGAAAAAAAATTTAAAAAAAATTTGAAAACATTTAAAAAAAACTTTGAAAAACATTTGAAAAAAACTTTGAAAAACATTTGAAAAAACTTTGAAAAACATTTAAAAAAACTTTGAAAAACATTTAAAAAAAATTTGAAAAACATTTGAAAAAATAATTTGAAAAAAACATTTGAAAAAAAAACATTTGAAAAATACTTTGAAAAACATTTGAAAAAAAAACTTTGAAAAACATTTGAAAAAAACTTTGAAAAACATTTGAAAAAACATTGAAAAACATTTGAAAAAACATTTGAAAACATTTGAAAAATATTTGAAAAATTTTGAAAAACATTTGAAAAAAAACTTTGAAAAACATTTGAAAAATACTTTGAAAAACATTTAAAAAACATTTGAAAAACATTTAAAAAAACATTTGAAAAACATTTGAAAAAAACTTTGAAAAACATTTAAAAAAAACTTTGAAAAACATTTAAAAAAAACTTTGAAAAAACATTTAAAAAAAACTTTGAAAAAACATTTGAAAAACTTTGAAAACATTTGAAAAAACATTTGAAAAAATTGAAAAAAATTTTGAAAAACATTTGAAAAAAACTTTGAAAAACATTTGAAAAAACTTTGAAAAAATATTTAAAAAAACATTTGAAAAACATTTGAAAAAATTTGAAAAATATTTGAAAAAAACTTTTGAAAAACATTTGAAAAATACTTGAAAAACATTTAAAAAAAAAAACATTTGAAAAAACATTTGAAAAAATTTGAAAAACATTTGAAAAACACTTTGAAAAAAACATTTGAAAAAATTGAAAAACATTTGAAAAACATTTAAAAAAAAAACTTTGAAAACATTTGAAAAAAAACTTTGAAAAAACATTTGAAAAACATTTGAAAAACATTTGAAAAAACATTTGAAAAAACTTTAAAAAAAAACATTTAAAAAAACACTTTGAAAAAAAATTTAAAAAACTTTGAAAAACATTTGAAAAAAACACTTTGAAAAACATTTAAAAAAAAACTTTGAAAACATTTGAAAAAAAACTTTGAAAAAAAAACATTTGAAAAACTTTGAAAAACATTTGAAAAAATACTTTGAAAAACATTTGAAAAAAAACTTTGAAAAACATTTAAAAAAACTTTGAAAAACATTTGAAAAAAACATTTGAAAAACATTTAAAAAACTTTGAAAAACATTTGAAAAACACAAAAAACATTTGAAAAAACATTTAAAAAACACTTTGAAAAACATTTGAAAAATATTTGAAAAAACATTTAAAAAAACTTTGAAAAACATTTGAAAAAACACTTTGAAAAAACATTTAAAAAATACTTTGAAAAACATTTGAAAAAACTTTGAAAAAACATTTGAAAAATAACTTTGAAAAACATTTAAAAACTTTGAAAAACATTTGAAAAAAACTTTGAAAAACATTTGAAAAATACTTTGAAAAACATTTAAAAAACTTTGAAAAAACATTTGAAAAAACACTTTGAAAAACATTTGAAAAAATACTGAAAAAAACATTTGAAAAACATTTGAAAAAACACTTTGAAAAAACATTTAAAAAAACTTTAAAAAACATTTAAAAAACATTTGAAAAACATTTAAAAAAATATTTGAAAAAAAATTTGAAAAATACTTTGAAAAATATTTGAAAAAATACTTTGAAAAACATTTAAAAAAACTTTGGAAAAACATTTGAAAAAACACTTTGAAAAACATTTAAAAAACTTTGAAAAACATTTAAAAAACACTTTGAAAAAACATTTAAAAAAACATTTGAAAAAATTTAAAAAACACTTTGAAAAACATTTGAAAAAAACTTTGAAAAACATTTGAAAAATATTTGAAAAATATTTGAAAAAACTTTGAAAAAACTTGAAAAACATTTAAAAAAACTTTGAAAAACATTTGAAAAAAACACTTTGAAAACATTTAAAAAACTTTGAAAAACATTTGAAAAATACTTTGAAAAAACATTTAAAAAAACATTTGAAAAACATTTAAAAAAACTTTGAAAAACATTTGAAAAAAACTTTGAAAAACATTTGAAAAAACATTTGAAAAACATTTGAAAAAAACATTTGAAAAACATTTGAAAAAAACTACTTTGAAAAACATTAAAAAAAAAAAACTTGAAAAACATTTGAAAAAATACTTTGAAAAACATTTGAAAAAACACTTTGAAAAACATTTAAAAAAAACTTTGAAAAAACATTTGAAAAATACTTTGAAAAACATTTAAAAAAACTTTGAAAAACATTTAAAAAAAACTTTGAAAAACATTTGAAAAACATTTGAAAAAACATTTAAAAAACATTTGAAAAAAATTTAAAAAAACTTTGAAAAACATTTGAAAAAACACTTTGAAAAACATTTGAAAAAAATATTTGAAAAATATTTGAAAAACATTTGAAAAAATACTCTGAAAAAACATTAAAAAAACTTTGAAAAACATTTGAAAAATTTGAAAAACATTTGAAAAACATTTAAAAAATACTTTGAAAAAACATTTGAAAAATAACTTTGAAAACATTTGAAAAAAACTTTGAAAAAACATTTGAAAAAACTTTGAAAAACATTTGAAAAACATTTGAAAAAATACTTGAAAAAAACATTTGAAAAATACTTTGAAAAACATTAAAAAAAACTTTGAAAAACATTTGAAAAAAACACTTTGAAAAACATTTGAAAAAACATTTGAAAAACATTTAAAAAAAACACTTTGAAAAAAAAAATGAAAAACATTTAAAAAAAACTTTGAAAAACATTTGAAAAAAACTTTGAAAAAACATTTGAAAAAATTTGAAAAATATTTGAAAAACATTTGAAAAAATTTGAAAAAATTTTGAAAAAACATTTGAAAAATATTTGAAAAACATTTGAAAAAAAACTTTGGAAAAACATTTGAAAAACACTTTGAAAAATCATTTGAAAAAAACTCTGAGAAAACATTTGAAAAAAACTTTGAAAAACATTTGAAAAAATATTTGAAAAAATATTTGAAAAACATTTGAAAAAATACTCTGAAAAAACATTTGAAAAAATACTTTGAAAAACATTAAAAAAAACTTTGAAAAAACATTTAAAAAAACTTTGAAAAACATTTGAAAAAAACATTTTGGACAAACATTTAAAAAAACACTTTGAAAAATCATTTGAAAAAATACTCTGAGAAAACATTAAAAAAAACTTTGAAAACATTTAAAAAAACTTTGGAAAAACATTTAAAAAAACTTTAAAAAAACATTTAAAAAAACTTTGAAAAAAACATTTGAAAAAATATTTGAAAAAATATTTGAAAAACATTGAGAAAATATTTGAAAAAACATTGAGAAAATACTCTGAAAAAACATTAAAAAAAACTTTGAAAACATTTGAAAAATAACTTTGAAAACATTTGAAAAAAAAATTTAAAAAACATTTGAAAAAAAAAAACTTTGAAAAACATTTGAAAAATACTTGAAAAACATTTAAAAAAAAACTTTGAAAAACATTTGAAAAAACATTTGAAAAAACTTTGAAAAACATTGAAAAAACTTTGAAAAACATTTGAAAAAAACACTTTGAAAAAAATTTAAAAAATTTAAAAAACATTTGAAAAAACATTAAAAAAATACTTTGAAAAAACATTTAAAAAAAAACTTTGAAAAACATTTGAAAAATAACTTTGAAAAACATTAAAAAACCTTTGAAAAACATTTGAAAAACACTTTGAAAAAACATTTGAAAAAAATTTTGAAAACATTTAAAAAAACACTTTGAAAAAACATTTGAAAAAATACTTTGAGAAAACATTTAAAAAAAACTTTGAAAAACATTTAAAAAAACTTTGAAAAAACATTTAAAAATAAAAATACTTTAAAAAACATTTAAAAAAAAACTTTGAAAAAACATTTGAAAAAATATTTGAAAACATTTGAAAAATACTCTGAAAAAACATTTAAAAATACTTTGAAAAAACATTTAAAAAAAACTTTGAAAAACATTTGAAAAAAAACTTTGAAAAACATTTAAAAAAACTTTGAAAAAACATTTGAAAAAAACACTTTGAAAAACATTTAAAAAAATACTTTGAAAAACATTTGAAAAAACTTTGAAAAAACATTAAAAAAAAAAACATTTAAAAAACACTTTGAAAAACATTAAAAACATTAAAAAAAAACTTGAAAAAACTTTAAAAAACATTTGAAAAACATTTGAAAAAAAATATTTGAAAAAACATTTGAAAAAATACTTTGAAAAACATTTGAAAAACATTTGAAAAAACATTAAAAAAAACATTTGAAAAACATTAAAAAAAAAATTTAAAAAAACAAAAAACATTTAAAAAACACTTTGAAAAACATTTAAAAAAAACATTTGAAAAACATTTGAAAAAACACTTTGAAAAACATTTGAAAAAAACATTT
Organism: Drosophila jambulina; assembly: GCA_018152175.1. Taxonomy (NCBI): domain Eukaryota; kingdom Metazoa; phylum Arthropoda; class Insecta; order Diptera; family Drosophilidae; genus Drosophila; species Drosophila jambulina. Next base: position 9,030 of record JAECXH010000106.1, on the reverse strand, counting down.
TGAAAAACATTTAAAAAAACACTTTGAAAAACATTTGAAAAAATACTTTGAAAAAACATTAAAAAAACTTTGAGAAAACATTTAAAAAACACTTTGAAAAAATTTAAAAAAAACTTTAAAAAACATTTAAAAAATAACTTTGAAAAAAACATTTGAAAAATATTTGAAAAAAATATTTGAAAAACATTTGAAAAAATACTTGAAAAAACATTGAAAAAATACTCTGAAAAACATTAAAAAAAACTTTGAAAAACATTTGAAAAATAATTTTGAAAAACATTTAAAAAAACTTTGGAAAAACATTTAAAAAAACATTTTGAAAAACATTTAAAAAACACTTTGAAAAATATTTAAAAAAACACTTTGAAAACATTTGAAAAAACTTTGAAAAAACATTTGAAAAAACATTAAAAAAACTTTGAAAAACATTTAAAAAACATTTGAAAAACATTTGAAAAAACATTTGAAAAAATATTTGAAAAACATTTGAAAAAATACTTTGAAAAACATTTGAAAAAAAACTTTGAAAAAACATTTAAAAAAAACTTTGAAAAACATTTAAAAAAATTTGAAAAAACTTTGAAAAACATTTGAAAAAATTTAAAAAAACTTTGAAAAAACATTTAAAAAACACTTTGAAAAACATTTAAAAAAAATTTGAAAAACATTTAAAAAACTTTGAAAAACATTTGAAAAAACACTTTGAAAAACATTTGAAAAAATACTTTGAAAACATTTTAAAAAACATTTGAAAAACATTTAAAAAAAACTTTGAAAAACATTTGAAAAAACACTTTGAAAACATTTAAAAAACTTTGAAAAACAAAAACATTTGAAAAACAAACATTTAAAAAACTTTGAAAAACATTTAAAAAAACACTTTGAAAAAACATTTAAAAAAACACTTTGAAAAAACATTTGAAAAAACACTTTGAAAAACATTTGAAAAAATTTGAAAAAATATTTGAAAAAACATTTGAAAAATATTTGAAAAATTCTGAAAAACATTTAAAAAAACTTTGAAAAACATTTGAAAAAAAACTTTGAAAAACATTTGAAAAACATTTGAAAAACATTTGAAAAAAACATTTGAAAAAAAACATTTGAAAAAAACTTTGAAAAACATTTAAAAAAACTTTGAAAAACATTTGAAAAAAACATTTGAAAAAACATTTAAAAAAACTTTGAAAAAAATTTAAAAAAACTTTGAAAAAACATTTTAAAAAACACTTTGAAAAACATTTGAAAAATATTTGAAAAAATATTTGAAAAACATTTGAAAAAATACTCTGAAAAACATTAAAAAAAACTTTTGAAAACATTTGAAAAAACACTTTGAAAAACATTTGAAAAAATACTCGAAAAAACATTTGAAAAAAACTTTGAAAAAAACATTTAAAAAACATTTGAAAAAAAATTTAAAAAAACATTTGAAAAACATTTAAAAAAACACTTTGAAAAAATATTTGAAAAACATTTGAAAAACACTTTGAAAAAACATTTAAAAAAAACTTTGAAAACAATTTGAAAAAACTTGAAAAAACATTTGAAAAAATATTTGAAAAACATTTGAAAAATACTTTGAAAAACATTTAAAAAAAAACTTTGAAAACATTTGAAAAAACTTTGAAAAACATTTGAAAAAACTTTGAAAAACATTTGAAAAACATTTGAAAAAACACTTTGAAAAACATTTGAAAAAATTAAAAAAACTTTGAAAAACATTTGAAAAACACTTTGAAAAAAAATTTAAAAAAACATTTAAAAAAACATTTGAAAAACATTTGAAAAACATTTGAAAAAACATTTGAAAAACACTTTGAAAAAATTAAAAAATACTTTGAAAAAACATTTAAAAAACTTTGAAAACATTTGAAAAAATATTTGAAAAACATAAAAAACTTTGAAAAAACATTTGAAAAAAACCTTTGAAAAACATTTGAAAAACACTTTGAAAAACATTTGAAAAAAACTTTGAAAAACATTTGAAAAACATTTGAAAAAAAATATTTAAAAAAAAAACATTTAAAAAAATTTTGGAAAAACATTTGAAAAAACACTTTGAAAAACATTTGAAAAACTTTGAAAAACATTTGAAAAATACTTTGAAAAACATTGAAAAAACTTTGGAAAACATTTGAAAAAACTTTGAAAAACATTTTAAAAATTTGAAAAAACATTTGAAAAAACATTTGAAAAACATTTAAAAAAACACTTTGAAAAAACATTTGAAAAAATACTTTGAAAAAACATTTAAAAAAACTCTGAAAAAACATTAAAAAAAACTTTGGAAAACATTTAAAAAAAACTTTGAAAAAACATTTAAAAAAAACTTTGAAAAAACATTTGAAAAAATATTTGAAAAATATTTGAAAAACATTTGAAAAATATTTGAAAAACATTGAAAAAATACTTGAAAAAACATTAAAAAAAACTTTGAAAAACATTTGAAAAAACCATTTGAACAACATTTAAAAAACTTTGAAAAACATTTGAAAAAATACTTTGAAAAACATTTAAAAAACTTTGAAAAAACATTTAAAAAATAACTTTGGAAAACATTTGAAAAATAACTTTGAAAAACATTAAAAAAAACATTGAAAAACATTTGAAAAACACTTGAAAAACATTTGAAAAAATACTCTGAAAAACATTAAAAAAACTTTGGAAAACATTTGAAAAAAACTTTGAAAAAACATTTAAAAAAACTTTGAAAAAACATTTGAAAAAACATTTGAAAAACATTTGAAAAATATTTGAAAAACATTGAAAAAATTTGAAAACATTTGAAAAAACTTTGAAAAACATTTGAAAAAACACTTTGAAAAAACATTTAAAAAAACTTTGAAAAACATTTGAAAAAACATTTGAAAAATATTTGAAAAAAATATTTGAAAAACATTTAAAAAAAACTTTGAAAAACATTTGAAAAATAAAAAACATTTGAAAAACATTTGAAAAAAAACTTTGAAAAATTAAAAACATTGAAAAACATTTGAAAAACATTTGAAAAAACACTTTGAAAAAACATTTGAAAAAATATTTGAAAAACATTTGAAAAAATACTTTGAAAAACATTTAAAAAAACTTTGAAAAAAAAAACATTTGAAAAAATTTGAAAAACATTTGAAAAAACATTTGAAAAACATTTGAAAAAAACTTTGAAAAAACATTTAAAAAAACTTTGAAAACATTTGAAAAAAACTTTGAAAAAACATTTAAAAAACTTTTGAAAAACATTTGAAAAAACACTTTGAAAAAACATTTAAAAAAACATTTGAAAACATTTGAAAAAAACTTTGAAAACATTTGAAAAATATTTGAAAAAAACTTGAAAACATTTAAAAAACACTTTGAAAAACATTTGAAAAAACACTTGAAAAACATTTGAAAAACACTTGAAAAAACATTTAAAAAAACTTTGAAAAAATATTTAAAAAACAAAAATTTTGAAAAACATTTGAAAAAACTTTGAAAAAACATTTAAAAAAACACTTTGAAAAACATTTGAAAAAAACTTTGAAAAACATTTGAAAAAAAACTTTGAAAAAATATTTGAAAAACAATTTGAAAAACATTTGAAAAATTTAAAAAACTTTGAAAAAACATTTGAAAAAAAAAAAACATTTGAAAAAAACTTTGAAAAACATTTGAAAAAAACACTTGGAAAAACATTTTAAAAAATACTTTGAAAAAACATTTAAAAAACACTTTGAAAAACATTTGAAAAACACTTTGAAAACATTTGAAAAAAACTTGAAAAAACATTTAAAAAAACATTTGAAAAACATTTGAAAAACTTTGAAAAACATTTGAAAAATACTTTGAAAAAACATTTAAAAAAAAAACTTTGAAAAACATTTAAAAAAAAACTTTGAAAAACATTTAAAAAAACTTTGAAAAACATTTGAAAAAACACTTTGAAAAAACATTTAAAAAAAACTTTGAAAAACATTTGAAAAAAAAACTTTGGAAAAACATTTAAAAATAACTTTGAAAAACATTTGAAAAAAACTTTGAAAAACATTTGAAAAAAAAACTTTGAAAAAATATTTGAAAAACATTTGAAAAACATTTGAAAAAAAATTTGAAAAACATTTGAAAAAACATTTGAAAAATATTTGAAAAACATTTGAAAAAACTTTGAAAAACATTTAAAAAAAACTTTGAAAACATTTGAAAAAACACTTTGAAAAACATTTGAAAAAATACTTTGAAAAAACATTTGAAAAAAACTTTGAAAAACATTTGAAAAAACATTTGAAAAAACACTTGAAAAACATTTGAAAAAAACTTTGAAAAAACATTTGAAAAAACTTTGAAAAACATTTGAAAAAATACTTTGAAAAACATTTGAAAAAACTTTGAAAAACATTTAAAAAAACTTGAAAAAACATTTGAAAAAACTTTGAAAAACATTTAAAAAAAAACTTTGAAAAACATTTAAAAAAACATTTGAAAACATTTAAAAAACTTTGAAAAAACATTTGAAAAAACACTTTGAAAACATTTAAAAAAAATTTGAAAAACATTTGAAAAAAAAAACTTTGAAAAAAATTTAAAAAAAAAACATTTGAAAAAAATTTGAAAAACATTTGAAAACATTTGAAAAAACATTTGAAAAACATTTGAAAAAATATTTGAAAAACATTTGAAAAAAACTTTGAAAAACATTTAAAAAACTGAAAAAATAAAAACTTTGAAAAACATTTGAAAAAAACACTTTGAAAAACATTTGAAAAAAACTTTGAAAAACATTTAAAAAAATACTTTGAAAAAAATTTTGAAAAACATTTGAAAACATTTGAAAAACATTTGAAAAAAACTTTGAAAAAAAATTTGAAAAACATTTGAAAAAAATTTGAAAAAAATATTTGAAAAAAACATTTGAAAAAATATTTGAAAAACATTTGAAAAAAACATTTGAAAAAAAAAACTTTGAAAAAAAAAAAAACTTGAAAAACATTTAAAAAAACTTTTGAAAAACATTTGAAAAATTTGAAAAACATTTGAAAAAAACATGAAAAAACATTTGAAAATATTTGAAAAACATTTGAAAAAATACTTTGAAAAAACATTTAAAAAAACTTTGAAAAACATTTGAAAAAACACTTTGAAAAACATTTGAAAAAACTTTGAAAAATATTTGAAAAAACATTTTGAAAAAAATTGAAAAAACAAAAATATTTGAAAAACATTTGAAAACATTTGAAAAAACACTTGAAAAACATTTAAAAAATACTCTGAAAAACATTAAAAAAACTTTGAAAAAATTTAAAAAAACACTTTGAAAAACATTTAAAAAAACTTTGAAAAACATTTAAGAAAAACATTTGAAAAAATACTTTGAAAAACATTTAAAAAAACTTTGAAAAACATTTGAAAAAACACTTTGAAAAACATTTGAAAAAATACTTTGAAAAACATTTGAAAAACTTTTGAAAAACATTTGAAAAAAAAAAAAATACTCTGAAAAACATTTAAAAAAAACTTTGGAAAACATTTGAAAAAACTTTGAAAAACATTTGAAAAAAACCTGAAAAACATTTGAAAAAACTTTGAAAAACATTTGAAAAAATACCTGAAAAACATTTGAAAAAAACATTTGAAAAAACTTTGAAAAAAACATTTGAAAAAATACTTTGAAAAACATTAAAAAAACTTTGAAAAACATTTGAAAAAAAAAAATTTGAAAAACATTTGAAAAAAACATTTTGAAAAACATTTAAAAAAACTTTGAAAAACATTTGAAAAAATACTTTGAAAAACATTTAAAAAAAACTTTGAAAAACATTAAAAAAAAACTTTGAAAAACATTTGAAAAACACTTTGAAAAACATTTGAAAAAATAGAAAACATTTGAAAAAAAAATTTGAAAAACATTTGAAAAAATATTTGAAAAAAACATTGAAAAATATTTGAAAAACATTTGAAAAATACTTTGAAAAAACATTAAAAAAACTTTGAAAAACATTTGAAAAACACTTTGGAAAACATTTAAAAAACTTTGAAAAACATTTGAAAAAACACTTTGAAAAACATTTAAAAAAACTTGAAAAAAACATTTGAAAAAAAAACTTTGAAAAACATTTAAAAAACATTTAAAAACTAAAACATTTGAAAAACATTTGAAAAAAACTTTGAAAAACATTTAAAAAACACTTTGAAAAACATTTGAAAAAACTTTGAAAAACATTTAAAAAAACTTTGAAAAACATTTGAAAAAAATTTAAAAAAATACTTGAAAAAATTTGAAAAAACATTTTGAAAAACATTTAAAAAAAACTTTGAAAACATTTGAAAAATACTTTGAAAAAACATTTAAAAAAAACTTTGAAAAACATTTGAAAAAAAAAACATTTGAAAAAACACTTTGAAAAAATTTAAAAAAAACTTTGAAAAACATTTGAAAAAACATTTGAAAAACATTTGAAAAACATTTGAAAAAATATTTGAAAAAACATTGAAAAATACTCTGAAAAAACATTAAAAAAAACTTTGAAAACATTTGAAAAAACACTTTGAAAAACATTTAAAAAAAAAAAACATTTGAAAAACATTTAAAAACATTAAAAAATTTGAAAAACCATTTAAAAACATTAAAAACATTTGAAAAAAAAAACACTTAAAAAACATTTGAAAAACATTTGAAAAAATACTTTGAAAAACATTTAAAAAAAAAAATATTTGAAAAAACATTTGAAAAAAATACTTGAAAAAACATTTGAAAAAAACTTTGAAAAACATTTGAAAAAAACTTTGAAAAACATTTAAAAAAACTTTGAAAAAACATTTAAAAAAACTTTGAAAACATTTGAAAAAACATTTTGAAAACATTTAAAAACACTTTGAAAAACATTTGAAAAATACTTTGAAAAACATTTGAAAAAAAACTTTGGAAAAACATTTAAAAAAACTTTGAAAAACATTTGAAAAAACACTTTGAAAAAACATTTGAAAAAAAAACTTTGAAAACATTTAAAAAAACTTTGAAAAAACATTTGAAAAAAATTTGAAAAACATTTAAAAAAAACTTTGAAAAAACATTTGAAAAAAACTTTGAAAAAACATTTAAAAAACTTTGAAAAACATTTGAAAAAACACTTTGAAAAAACATTTGAAAAAAACTTTGAAAAACATTTAAAAAAAACTTTGAAAACATTTAAAAACACTTGAAAAACATTTAAAAATAACTTTGAAAAAACATTAAAAAAACTTTGAAAAACATTTGAAAAAACACTTTGAAAAAACATTTAAAAAAAAACTTTGAAAAACATTTGAAAAACTTTGAAAAACATTTAAAAAAAAAACATTAAAAAAACACTTTGAAAACATTTGAAAAAACATTTGAAAAAAAAATTTGAAAACATTTGAAAAAACACTTTGAAAAAACATTAAAAAAAATTTGAAAAACATTTGAAAAAAACTTTGAAAAACATTTAAAAACATTTTGAAAAACATTTGAAAAAACACTTTGAAAAACATTTGAAAAAATACCTTTGAAAAACATTTAAAAAAACTTTGAAAAACATTTGAAAAAAAACTTTGAAAAACATTTGAAAAACATTTAAAAAACATTTGAAAAAACACTTGAAAAAATTTGAAAAAAACTTTGAAAAACATTTGAAAAAACTTTGAAAAAACATTTGAAAACACTTGAAAAACATTTGAAAAAAAAATACTTGAAAAACATTTGAAAAAAACTTTGAAAAACATTTGAAAAAAACTTTGAAAAACATTTGAAAAATATTTGAAAAAACATTTAAAAAATATTTGAAAAACATTTGAAAAAAACTTTGAAAAACATTTGAAAAAATACCTTGAAAAAACATTAAAAAAAACTTTGAAAAACATTTGAAAAAACACTTTGAAAAAACATTTGAAAAAACATTTGAAAAAACATTTAAAAAACATTTGAAAACATTTAAAAACATTTGAAAAATATTTAAAAAAAAACATTGAAAAACATTTGAAAAAACATTTGAAAAAAAATACTTGAAAAACATTTAAAAAAAATTTAAAAACATTTGAAAAATATTTGAAAAACATTTAAAAAACTTTGAAAAACATTTGAAAAAACATTTGAAAAACATTTGAAAAATACTTTGAAAAACATTTAAAAACTTTGGAAAACATTTGAAAAATAAAAAACTTTGGAAAACATTTGAAAAAACACTTTGAAAAAAAATTTAAAAAATATTTGAAAAAAACTTTTAAAAAAATAACTTTGAAAACATTTAAAAAAACACTTTGAAAAACATTTAAAAAAATACTTGAAAAACATTTAAAAAAAACTTTGAAAAACATTTGAAAAAAATTTGAAAAATATTAAAAACATTTGAAAAAACTTTGAAAAAACACTTTGAAAACATTTGAAAAACACTTGAAAAACATTTGAAAAAATACTTTAAAAAATTGAAAAAAAAACATTTGAAAAAAAACTTTGGAAAAACATTTAAAAAAACTTTGAAAAAACATTTGAAAAACATTTGAAAACATTTGAAAAATATTTGAAAAACATTTGAAAAATTTGAAAAACATTTGAAAAAAATTTGAAAAACATTAAAAAAACTTGAAAAAACATTAAAAAAACTTTGAAAAACATTTAAAAAAATTTGAAAAAATTTGAAAAAAAATTTGAAAAAACATTTGAAAAAACTTTGAAAAATATTTGAAAACATTTGAAAAATATTTGAAAAAATATTTAAAAATAATTTGAAAAACATTTGAAAACACTTTGAAAAAAAAAACTGAAAAACATTAAAAAACTTTGAAAAACATTTGAAAAAATTTTGAAAAACATTTAAAAAAAACTTTGAAAAATTAAAAACATTTGAAAAATACTCTGAAAAACATTAAAAAATACTTGAAAAACATTAAAAAACTGAAAAACATTTGAAAAAACACTTTGAAAAACATTTGAAAAAATACCTGAAAAAACATTTAAAAAACTTTGAAAAACATTTAAAAAAATTTTGAAAAATATTTGAAAAAATATTTGAAAAATATTTGAAAAACATTTGAAAAATA
>JAECXH010000104.1:0-67853 GCA_018152175.1 Drosophila jambulina | reverse complement strand
CGAATGAGGGTTTTAGTATTTTCAGCCCAAAAATTTTACCCAATTTTGAAAAAAATGTTAAAATTGTCAAAAATTGGCCAAAATTTAGAAATCGAGTTTTAAATGCAGAAATGTTTGCATTTAAAAACCAAGAAGAAAACAGCAAACCAGACTGAAATCGGTTGAGTTTTAGCCAAGTTATGATCATAAAACGAATGAGGGTTTTAGTATTTTTCAGCCCAAAAATTTTACCCAATTTTGAAAAAAAATGTAAGGGGTTACATCGTTAAAATTGTGAAAAATTGGCCAAAAATTAGAAATCGAGTTTTAAATGCAGAAATGTTTGCATTTAAAAAACCAAGAAGAAAACAGCAAACCAGACTGAAATCGGTTGAGTTTTAGCCAAGTTATGATCATAAAACGAATGAGGGTTTTAGTATTTTTCAGCCCAAAAATGGCCAAAAATTAGAAATCGAGTTTTAAATGCAGAAATGTTTGCATTCAAAACCCAAGAAGAAAACAGCAAACCAGACTGAAATCGGTTGAGTTTTAGCCAAGTTATGATCATAAAACGAATGAGGGTTTTAGTATTTTTCAGCCCAAAAATTTGACCCAATTTTGAAAAAATGTAAGGGGTTACATCGTTAAAATTGTCAAAAATTGGCCAAAAATTAGAAATCGAGTTTTAAATGCAGAAATGTTTGCATTTAAAAACCAAGAAGAAAACAGCAAACCAGACTGAAATCGGTTGAGTTTTAGCCAAGTTATGATCATAAAACGAATGAGGGTTTTAGTATTTTCAGCCCAAAATTTTACCCAATTTTTGAAAAAAATGTTAAAATTGTCAAAAATTGGCCAAAAATTAGAAATCGAGTTTTAAATGCAGAAATGTTTGCATTTAAAAACCAAGAAGAAAACAGCAAACCAGACTGAAATCGGTTGAGTTTTAGCCAAGTTATGATCATAAAACGAATGAGGGTTTTAGTATTTTTCAGCCCAAAAATTTTACCCAATTTTTGAAAAAAAAATGTAAGGGGTTACATCGTTAAAATTGTGAAAAATTGGCCAAAAATTAGAAATCGAGTTTTAAAATGCAGAAATGTTTACATTTAAAAACCAAAAAGAAAACAGCAAACCAGACTGAAATCGGTTGAGTTTTAGCCAAGTTATGATCATAAAACGAATGAGGGTTTTAGTATTTTTTCAGCCCAAAATTTGACCCAATTTTTGAAAAATGTAAGGGGTTACATCGTTAAAATGGTCAAAAATTGGCCAAAATTAGAAATCGAGTTTTAAATGCAGAAATGTTTGCATTTAAAAACCAAGAAGAAAACAGCAAACAAGACTGAAATCGGTTGAGTTTTAGCCAAGTTATGATCATAAAACGTATGAGGGTTTTAGTATTTTTCAGCCCAAAAATTTGACCAAATTTTTTGAAAAAAATGTAAGGGTTACATCGTTAAAATTGTCAAAAATTGGCCAAAAATTAGAAATCGAGTTTTAAATGCAGAAATGTTTGCATTTAAAAACCAAGAAGAAAACAGCAAACCAGACTGAAATCGGTTGAGTTTTAGCCAAGTTATGATCATAAAACGAATGAGGGTTTTAGTATTTTTCAGCCCAAAAATGGCCAAAAATTAGAAATCGAGTTTTAAATGCAGAAATGTTTACATTTAAAAACCAAAAAGAAAACAGCAAACCAGACTGAAATCGGTTGAGTTTTAGCCAAGTTATGATCATAAAACGAATGAGGGTTTTAGTATTTTTCAGCCCAAAATTTGACCCAATTTTGAAAAAAATGTAAGGGGTTACATCGTTAAAATGGTCAAAAATTGGCCAAAAATTAGAAATCGAGTTTTAAATGCAGAAATGTTTGCATTTAAAAACCAAAAAAAAACAGCAAACCAGACTGAAATCGGTTGAGTTTTAGCCAAGTTATGATCATAAAACGAATGAGGGTTTTAGTATTTTTCAGCCCAAAATTTTACCCAATTTTTGAAAAAAAATGTAAGGGGTTACATCGTTAAAATTGTCAAAAATTGGCCAAAATTAGAAATCGAGTTTTAAATGCAGAAATGTTTGCATTTAAAAACCAAGAAGAAAACAGCAAACCAGACTGAAATCGGTTGAGTTTTAGCCAAGTTATGATCATAAAACGAATGAGGGTTTTAGTATTTTTCAGCCCAAAAATTTTACCCAATTTTTGAAAAAAATGTAAGGGGTTACATCGTTAAAATGGTCAAAAATTGGCCAAAAATTAGAAATCGAGTTTTAAATGCAGAAATGTTTGCATTTAAAAACCAAGAAGAAAACAGCAAACAAGACTGAAATCGGTTGAGTTTTAGCCAAGTTATGATCATAAAACGAATAAGGGTTTTAGTATTTTTCAGCCCAAAAATTTGACCAAATTTTTGAAAAAAATGTAAGGGGTTACATCGTTAAAATTGTCAAAAATTGGCCAAAAATTAGAAATCGAGTTTTAAATGCAGAAATTTTTGCATTTAAAAACCAAGAAGAAAACAGCAAACCAGACTGAAATCGGTTGAGTTTTAGCCAAGTTATGATCATAAAACGAATGAGGGTTTTAGTATTTTTCAGCCCAAAAATTGGACCCAATTTTTGAAAAAAATGTAAGGGGTTACATCGTTAAAATTGTCAAAAATTGGTCAAAAATTAGAAATCGAGTTTTAAATGCAGAAATGTTTGCATTTAAAAACCAAGAAGAAAACAGCAAACAAGACTGAAATCGGTTGAGTTTTAGCCAAGTTATGATCATAAAACGAATAAGGGTTTTAGTATTTTTCAGCCCAAAATTTGACCAAATTTTTGAAAAAAATGTAAGGGGTTACATCGTTAAAATTGTCAAAAATTGGCCAAAAATTAGAAATCGAGTTTTAAATGCAGAAATTTTTGCATTTAAAAACCAAGAAGAAAACAGCAAACCAGACTGAAATCGGTTGAGTTTTAGCCAAGTTATGATCATAAAACGAATGAGGGTTTTAGTATTTTTTCAGCCCAAAAATTGGACCCAATTTTGAAAAAAATGTAAGGGGTTTTAAACGCAGAAATGTTCGCATTTAAAAACCAAGAAGAAAACAGCAAACCAGACTGAAATCGGTTGAGTTTTAGCCAAATTATGATCATAAAACGAATGAGGGTTTTAGTATTTTTCAGCCCAAAATTTTACCCAATTTTGAAAAAAATGTAAGGGTTACATCGTTAAAATGGTCAAAAATTGGCCAAAAATTAGAAATCGAGTTTTAAATGCAGAAATGTTTGCATTTAAAACCAAGAAGAAAACAGCAAACAAGACTGAAATCGGTTGAGTTTTAGCCAAGTTATGATCATAAAACGAATAAGGGTTTTAGTATTTTTCAGCCCAAAAATTTGACCAAATTTTTGAAAAAAATGTAAGGGGTTACATCGTTAAAATTGTCAAAAATTGGCCAAAAATTAGAAATCGAGTTTTAAATGCAGAAATTTTTGCATTTAAAAACCAAGAAGAAAACAGCAAACCAGACTGAAATCGGTTGAGTTTTAGCCAAGTTACAATCATAAAACCAATGAGGGTTTTAGTATTTTTCAGCCAAAAATTTGACCCAATTTTGAAAAAATGTAAGGGGTTACATCGTTAAAAATGTCAAAAATTGGCCAAAAATTAGAAATCGAGTTTTAAACGCAGAAATGTTCGCATTTAAAAACCAAGAAGAAATCAGCAAACCAGACTGAAATCGGTTGAGTTTTAGCCAAATTATGATCATAAAACGAATGAGGGTTTTAGTATTTTTCAGCCAAAAATTTTACCCAATTTTTGAAAAAAATGTAAGGGGTTACATCGTTAAAAATGTCAAAAATTGGCCAAAAATTAGAAATCGAGTTTTAAACGCAGAAATGTTCGCATTTAAAAACCAAGAAGAAATCAGCAAACCAGACTGAAATCGGTTGAGTTTTAGCCAAGTTACAATCATAAAACCAATGAGGGTTTTAGTATTTTTCAGCCCAAAATTTTACCCAATTTTTGAAAAAAATGTAAGGGTTACATCGTTAAAAATGTCAAAAATTGGCCAAAAATTAGAAGTCGAGTTTTAAACGCAGAAATGTTCGCATTTAAAAACCAAGAAGAAATCAGCAAACCAGACTGAAATCGGTTGAGTTTTAGCCAAGTTACAATCATAAAACCAATGAGGGTTTTAGTATTTTTCAGCCAAAAATTTGACCCAATTTTTGAAAAAAATGTAAGGGGTTACATCGTTAAAATTGTCAAAAATTGGCCAAAATTAGAAGTCGAGTTTTAAATGCAGAAATGTTTGCATTTAAAAACCAAGAAGAAAACAGCAAACCAGACTGAAATCGGTTGAGTTTTAGCCAAGTTATGATCATAAAACGAATGAGGGTTTTAGTATTTTTCAGCCCAAAAATTTTACCCAATTTTTGAAAAAAATGTAAGGGGTTACATCGTTAAAATTGTCAAAAATTGGCCAAAAATTAGAAATCGAGTTTTAAATGCAGAAATGTTTGCATTTAAAAACCAAGAAGAAAACAGCAAACCAGACTGAAATCGGTTGAGTTTTAGCCAAGTTATGATCATAAAACGAATGAGGGTTTTAGTATTTTTCAGCCCAAAAATTTGACCCAATTTTTGAAAAAATGTAAAGGGTTACATCGTTAAAATTGTCAAAAATTGGTCAAAAATTAGAAATCGAGTTTTAAATGCAGAAATGTTTGCATTTAAAAACCAAGAAGAAAACAGCAAACCAGACTAAAATCTGTTGAGTTTTAGCCAAGTTATGATCATAAAACGAATGAGGGTTTTAAATGCAGAAATGTTTGCATTTAAAAACCAAGAAGAAAACAGCAAACAAGACTGAAATCGGTTGAGTTTTAGCCAAGTTATGATCATAAAACGAATGAGGGTTTTAGTATTTTTCAGCCCGAAGAATTTGACCCAATTTTTGAAAAAAATGTAAAGGGTTACATCGTTAAAATTGTCAAAAATTGGTCAAAAATTAGAAATCGAGTTTTAAATGCAGAAATGTTTGCATTTAAAAACCAAGAAGAAAACAGCAAACCAGACTGAAATCGGTTGAGTTTTAGCCCAGCTATGATCATAAAACGAATGAGGGTTTTAAATGCAGAAATGTTTACATTTAAAAACCAAAAGAAAACAGCAAACCAGACTGAAATCGGTTGAGTTTTAGCCAAGTTATGATCATAAAACGAATGAGGGTTTTAGTATTTTTCAGCCCAAAAATTTTACCCAATTTTTGAAAAAAATGTAAGGGGTTACATCGTTAAAATTGTCAAAAATTGGCCAAAAATAAGAAATCGAGTTTTAAATGCAGAAATGTTTGCATTTAAAAACCAAGAAGAAAACAGCAAACCAGACTGAAATCGGTTGAGTTTTAGCCAAGTTATGATCATAAAACGAATGAGGGTTTTAGTATTTTTCAACCCAAAAATTTTACCCAATTTTTGAAAAAAATGTAAGGGGTTACATCGTTAAAATGGTCAAAAATTGGCCAAAAATTAGAAATCGAGTTTTAAATGCAGAAATGTTTGCATTTAAAAACCAAGAAGAAAAAACAGCAAACAAGACTGAAATCGGTTGAGTTTTAGCCAAGTTATGATCATAAAACGTATGAGGGTTTTAGTATTTTTCAGCCCAAAAATTTGACCAAATTTTTAAAAAAATGTAAGGGGTTACATCGTTAAAATTGTCAAAAATTGGCCAAAAATTAGAAGTCGAGTTTTAAACGCAGAAATGTTCGCATTTAAAAACCAAGAAGAAATCAGCAAACCAGACTGAAATCGGTTGAGTTTTAGCCAAGTTACAATCATAAAACCAATGAGGGTTTTAGTATTTTTCAGCCAAAAAATTTGACCCAATTTTGAAAAAAAATGTAAGGGGTTACATCGTTAAAATTGTCAAAAATTGGCCAAAAATTAGAAATCGAGTTTTAAATGCAGAAATGTTTGCATTTAAAAACCAAGAAGAAAACAGCAAACCAGACTGAAATCGGTTGAGTTTTAGCCAAGTTATGATCATAAAACGAATGAGGGTTTTAGTATTTTTCAGCCCAAAAATTGGACCCAATTTTTGAAAAAAATGTAAGGGGTTACATCGTTAAAATTGTCAAAAATTGGTCAAAAATTAGAAATCGAGTTTTAAATGCAGAAATGTTTGCATTTAAAAACCAAGAAGAAAACAGCAAACAAGACTGAAATCGGTTGAGTTTTAGCCAAGTTATGATCATAAAACGAATAAGGGTTTTAGTATTTTTCAGCCCAAAAATTTGACCAAATTTTTGAAAAAAATGTAAGGGGTTACATCGTTAAAATTGTCAAAAATTGGCCAAAAATTAGAAATCGAGTTTTAAATGCAGAAATTTTTGCATTTAAAAACCAAGAAGAAAACAGCAAACCAGACTGAAATCGGTTGAGTTTTAGCCAAGTTATGATCATAAAACGAATGAGGGTTTTAGTATTTTTTCAGCCCAAAAATTGGACCCAATTTTTGAAAAAATGTAAGGGGTTTTAAACGCAGAAATGTTCGCATTTAAAAACCAAGAAGAAAACAGCAAACCAGACTGAAATCGGTTGAGTTTTAGCCAAGTTACGATCATAAAACCAATGGGGGTTTTAGTATTTTTCAGCCAAAAAATTTGACCCAATTTTTGAAAAAAATGTAAGGGGTTACATCGTTAAAAATGTCAAAAATTGGCCAAAAATTAGAAATCGAGTTTTAAACGCAGAAATGTTCGCATTTAAAAACCAAGAAGAAATCAGCAAACCAGACTGAAATCGGTTGAGTTTTAGCCAAATTATGATCATAAAACGAATGAGGGTTTTAGTATTTTTCAGCCCAAAAATTTTACCCAATTTTTGAAAAAAATGTAAGGGGTTACATCGTTAAAAATGTCAAAAATTGGCCAAAATTAGAAATCGAGTTTTAAACGCAGAAATGTTCGCATTTAAAAACCAAGAAGAAATCAGCAAACCAGACTGAAATCGGTTGAGTTTTAGCCAAGTTACAATCATAAAACCAATGAGGGTTTTAGTATTTTTCAGCCCAAAATTTTACCCAATTTTTGAAAAAAATGTAAGGGGTTACATCGTTAAAAATGTCAAAAATTGGCCAAAAATTAGAAGTCGAGTTTTAAACGCAGAAATGTTCGCATTTAAAAACCAAGAAGAAATCAGCAAACCAGACTGAAATCGGTTGAGTTTTAGCCAAGTTACAATCATAAAACCAATGAGGGTTTTAGTATTTTTCAGCCAAAAAATTTGACCCAATTTTTGAAAAAATGTAAGGGGTTACATCGTTAAAATTGTCAAAAATTGGCCAAAAATTAGAAGTCGAGTTTTAAATGCAGAAATGTTTGCATTTAAAACCAAGAAGAAAACAACAAACCAGACTGAAATCGGTTGAGTTTTAGCCAAGTTATGATCATAAAACGAATGAGGGTTTTAGTATTTTTCAGCCCAAAAATTTTACCCAATTTTTGAAAAAAATGTAAGGGGTTACATCGTTAAAATTGTCAAAAATTGGCCAAAAATTAGAAATCGAGTTTTAAATGCAGAAATGTTTGCATTTAAAAACCAAGAAGAAAACAGCAAACCAGACTGAAATCGGTTGAGTTTTAGCCAAGTTATGATCATAAAACGAATGAGGGTTTTAGTATTTTTCAGCCCAAAAATTTGACCCAATTTTTGAAAAAAATGTAAAGGGTTACATCGTTAAAATTGTCAAAAATTGGTCAAAAATTAGAAATCGAGTTTTAAATGCAGAAATGTTTGCATTTAAAAACCAAGAAGAAAACAGCAAACCAGACTAAAATCTGTTGAGTTTTAGCCAAGTTATGATCATAAAACGAATGAGGGTTTTAAATGCAGAAATGTTTGCATTTAAAAACCAAGAAGAAAACAGCAAACAAGACTGAAATCGGTTGAGTTTTAGCCAAGTTATGATCATAAAACGAATGAGGGTTTTAGTATTTTTCAGCCCAAAATTTGACCCAATTTTTGAAAAAAATGTAAAGGGTTACATCGTTAAAATTGTCAAAAATTGGTCAAAAATTAGAAATCGAGTTTTAAATGCAGAAATGTTTGCATTTAAAAACCAAGAAGAAAACAGCAAACCAGACTGAAATCGGTTGAGTTTTAGCCCAGCTATGATCATAAAACGAATGAGGGTTTTAAATGCAGAAATGTTTACATTTAAAAACCAAAAGAAAACAGCAAACCAGACTGAAATCGGTTGAGTTTTAGCCAAGTTATGATCATAAAACGAATGAGGGTTTTAGTATTTTTCAGCCCAAAAATTTTACCCAATTTTTGAAAAAAATGTAAGGGGTTACATCGTTAAAATTGTCAAAAATTGGCCAAAAATAAGAAATCGAGTTTTAAATGCAGAAATGTTTGCATTTAAAAACCAAGAAGAAAACAGCAAACCAGACTGAAATCGGTTGAGTTTTAGCCAAGTTATGATCATAAAACGAATGAGGGTTTTAGTATTTTTCAACCCAAAAATTTTACCCAATTTTTGAAAAAAATGTAAGGGGTTACATCGTTAAAATGGTCAAAAATTGGCCAAAAATTAGAAATCGAGTTTTAAATGCAGAAATGTTTGCATTTAAAAACCAAGAAGAAAACAGCAAACAAGACTGAAATCGGTTGAGTTTTAGCCAAGTTATGATCATAAAACGTATGAGGGTTTTAGTATTTTTCAGCCCAAAAATTTGACCAAATTTTTAAAAAAATGTAAGGGGTTACATCGTTAAAATTGTCAAAAATTGGCCAAAAATTAGAAGTCGAGTTTTAAACGCAGAAATGTTCGCATTTAAAAACCAAGAAGAAATCAGCAAACCAGACTGAAATCGGTTGAGTTTTAGCCAAGTTACAATCATAAAACCAATGAGGGTTTTAGTATTTTTCAGCCAAAAAATTTGACCCAATTTTTGAAAAAAATGTAAGGGGTTACATCGTTAAAATTGTCAAAAATTGGCCAAAAATTAGAAGTCGAGTTTTAAATGCAGAAATGTTTGCATTTAAAAACCAAGAAGAAAACAGCAAACCAGACTGAAATCGGTTGAGTTTTAGCCAAGTTATGATCATAAAACGAATGAGGGTTTTAGTATTTTTCAGCCCAAAAATTTTACCCAATTTTTGAAAAAAATGTAAGGGGTTACATCGTTAAAATTGTCAAAAATTGGCCAAAAATTAGAAATCGAGTTTTAAATGCAGAAATGTTTGCATTTAAAAACCAAGAAGAAAACAGCAAACCAGACTGAAATCGGTTGAGTTTTAGCCAAGTTATGATCATAAAACGAATGAGGGTTTTAGTATTTTTCAGCCCAAAAATTTGACCCAATTTTTGAAAAAAATGTAAAGGGTTACATCGTTAAAATTGTCAAAAATTGGTCAAAAATTAGAAATCGAGTTTTAAATGCAGAAATGTTTGCATTTAAAAACCAAGAAGAAAACAGCAAACCAGACTAAAATCTGTTGAGTTTTAGCCAAGTTATGATCATAAAACGAATGAGGGTTTTAAATGCAGAAATGTTTGCATTTAAAAACCAAGAAGAAAACAGCAAACAAGACTGAAATCGGTTGAGTTTTAGCCAAGTTATGATCATAAAACGAATGAGGGTTTTAGTATTTTTCAGCCCAAAAATTTGACCCAATTTTTGAAAAAATGTAAAGGGTTACATCGTTAAAATTGTCAAAAATTGGTCAAAAATTAGAAATCGAGTTTTAAATGCAGAAATGTTTGCATTTAAAAACCAAGAAGAAAACAGCAAACCAGACTGAAATCGGTTGAGTTTTAGCCCAGCTATGATCATAAAACGAATGAGGGTTTTAAATGCAGAAATGTTTACATTTAAAAACCAAAAAGAAAACAGCAAACCAGACTGAAATCGGTTGAGTTTTAGCCAAGTTATGATCATAAAACGAATGAGGGTTTTAGTATTTTTCAGCCCAAAAAATTTTACCCAATTTTTGAAAAAAATGTAAGGGGTTACATCGTTAAAATTGTCAAAAATTGGCCAAAAATAAGAAATCGAGTTTTAAATGCAGAAATGTTTGCATTTAAAAACCAAGAAGAAAACAGCAAACCAGACTGAAATCGGTTGAGTTTTAGCCAAGTTATGATCATAAAACGAATGAGGGTTTTAGTATTTTTCAACCCAAAAATTTTACCCAATTTTTGAAAAAAATGTAAGGGGTTACATCGTTAAAATGGTCAAAAATTGGCCAAAAATTAGAAATCGAGTTTTAAATGCAGAAATGTTTGCATTTAAAAACCAAGAAGAAAACAGCAAACAAGACTGAAATCGGTTGAGTTTTAGCCAAGTTATGATCATAAAACGTATGAGGGTTTTAGTATTTTTCAGCCCAAAAATTTGACCAAATTTTTTAAAAAAATGTAAGGGGTTACATCGTTAAAATTGTCAAAAATTGGCCAAAAATTAGAAGTCGAGTTTTAAACGCAGAAATGTTCGCATTTAAAAACCAAGAAGAAATCAGCAAACCAGACTGAAATCGGTTGAGTTTTAGCCAAGTTACAATCATAAAACCAATGAGGGTTTTAGTATTTTTCAGCCAAAAAATTTGACCCAATTTTTGAAAAAAATGTAAGGGGTTACATCGTTAAAATTGTCAAAAATTGGCCAAAAATTAGAAGTCGAGTTTTAAATGCAGAAATGTTTGCATTTAAAAACCAAGAAGAAAACAGCAAACCAGACTGAAATCGGTTGAGTTTTAGCCAAGTTATGATCATAAAACGAATGAGGGTTTTAGTATTTTTCAGCCCAAAAATTTTACCCAATTTTTGAAAAAAATGTAAGGGGTTACATCGTTAAAATTGTCAAAAATTGGCCAAAAATTAGAAATCGAGTTTTAAATGCAGAAATGTTTGCATTTAAAAACCAAGAAGAAAACAGCAAACCAGACTGAAATCGGTTGAGTTTTAGCCAAGTTATGATCATAAAACGAATGAGGGTTTTAGTATTTTTCAGCCCAAAAATTTGACCCAATTTTTGAAAAAAATGTAAAGGGTTACATCGTTAAAATTGTCAAAAATTGGTCAAAAATTAGAAATCGAGTTTTAAATGCAGAAATGTTTGCATTTAAAAACCAAGAAGAAAACAGCAAACCAGACTAAAATCTGTTGAGTTTTAGCCAAGTTATGATCATAAAACGAATGAGGGTTTTAAATGCAGAAATGTTTGCATTTAAAAACCAAGAAGAAAACAGCAAACAAGACTGAAATCGGTTGAGTTTTAGCCAAGTTATGATCATAAAACGAATGAGGGTTTTAGTATTTTTCAGCCCAAAAATTTGACCCAATTTTTGAAAAAAATGTAAAGGGTTACATCGTTAAAATTGTCAAAAATTGGTCAAAAATTAGAAATCGAGTTTTAAATGCAGAAATGTTTGCATTTAAAAACCAAGAAGAAAACAGCAAACCAGACTGAAATCGGTTGAGTTTTAGCCCAGCTATGATCATAAAACGAATGAGGGTTTTAAATGCAGAAATGTTTACATTTAAAAACCAAAAAGAAAACAGCAAACCAGACTGAAATCGGTTGAGTTTTAGCCAAGTTATGATCATAAAACGAATGAGGGTTTTAGTATTTTTCAGCCCAAAAATTTTACCCAATTTTGAAAAAAATGTAAGGGGTTACATCGTTAAAATTGTCAAAAATTGGCCAAAAATAAGAAATCGAGTTTTAAATGCAGAAATGTTTGCATTTAAAAACCAAGAAGAAAACAGCAAACCAGACTGAAATCGGTTGAGTTTTAGCCAAGTTATGATCATAAAACGAATGAGGGTTTTAGTATTTTTCAACCCAAAAATTTTACCCAATTTTGAAAAAAATGTAAGGGGTTACATCGTTAAAATGGTCAAAAATTGGCCAAAAATTAGAAATCGAGTTTTAAATGCAGAAATGTTTGCATTTAAAAACCAAGAAGAAAACAGCAAACAAGACTGAAATCGGTTGAGTTTTAGCCAAGTTATGATCATAAAACGTATGAGGGTTTTAGTATTTTTCAGCCCAAAAATTTGACCAAATTTTTAAAAAAATGTAAGGGGTTACATCGTTAAAATTGTCAAAAATTGGCCAAAAATTAGAAATCGAGTTTTAAATGCAGAAATGTTTGCATTTAAAAACCAAGAAGAAAACAGCAAACAAGACTGAAATCGGTTGAGTTTTAGCCAAGTTATGATCATAAAACGTATGAGGGTTTTAGTATTTTTAAGCCCAAAAATTTGACCAAATTTTTGAAAAAAATGTAAGGGGTTACATCGTTAAAATGGTCAAAAATTGGCCAAAAATTAGAAATCGAGTTTTAAATGCAGAAATGTTTGCATTTAAAAACCAAGAAGAAAACAGCAAACCAGACTGAAATCGGTTGAGTTTTAGCCAAGTTATGATCATAAAACGAATGAGGGTTTTAGTATTTTTCAGCCCAAAAATTTGACCCAATTTTTGAAAAAAATGTAAGGGGTTACATCGTTAAAATGGTCAAAAATTGGCCAAAAATTAGAAATGTTTGCATTTAAAAACCAAGAAGAAAACAGCAAACAAGACTGAAATCGGTTGAGTTTTAGCCAAGTTATGATCATAAAACGAATAAGGGTTTTAGTATTTTTCAGCCCAAAAATTTGACCAAATTTTTGAAAAAAATGTAAGGGGTTACATCGTTAAAATTGTCAAAAATTGGCCAAAAATTAGAAATCGAGTTTTAAATGCAGAAATTTTTGCATTTAAAAACCAAGAAGAAAACAGCAAACCAGACTGAAATCGGTTGAGTTTTAGCCAAGTTATGATCATAAAACGAATTTTAAACGCAGAAATGTTCGCATTTAAAAACCAAGAAGAAAACAGCAAACCAGACTTAAATCGGTTGAGTTTTAGCCAAGTTACGATCATAAAACCAATGGGGGTTTTAGTATTTTTCAGCCAAAAAAATTTGACCCAATTTTTGAAAAAAATGTAAGGGGTTACATCGTTAAAAATGTCAAAAATTGGCCAAAAAATTAGAAATCGAGTTTTAAACGCAGAAATGTTCGCATTTAAAAACCAAGAAGAAATCAGCAAACCAGACTGATATCGGTTGAGTTTTAGCCAAGTTACAATCATAAAACGAATGAGGGTTTTAGTATTTTTCAGCCCAAAAATTTGACCCAATTTTGAAAAAATGTAAGGGGTTACATCGTTAAAATGGTCAAAAATTGGCCAAAAATTAGAAATCGAGTTTTAAATGCAGAAATGTTTGCATTTAAAAACCAAGAAGAAAACAGCAAACAAGACTGAAATCGGTTGAGTTTTAGCCAAGTTATGATCATAAAACGAATGAGGGTTTTAGTATTTTTCAGCCCAAAAATTTGACCAAATTTTTGAAAAAAATGTAAGGGGTTACATCGTTAAAATTGTCAAAAATTGGCCAAAAATTAGAAATCGAGTTTTAAACGCAGAAATGTTCGCATTTAAAAACCAAGAAGAAAACAGCAAACCAGACTGAAATCGGTTGAGTTTTAGCCAAATTATGATCATAAAACGAATGAGGGTTTTAGTATTTTTCAGCCCAAAAATTTTACCCAATTTTTGAAAAAAATGTAAGGGGTTACATCGTTAAAAATGTCAAAAATTGGCCAAAAATTAGAAATCGAGTTTTAAACGCAGAAATGTTCGCATTTAAAAACCAAGAAGAAATCAGCAAACCAGACTGAAATCGGTTGAGTTTTAGCCAAGTTACAATCATAAAACCAATGAGGGTTTTAGTATTTTTCAGCCAAAAAATTTGACCCAATTTTTGAAAAAAATGTAAGGGGTTACATCGTTAAAATTGTCAAAAATTTGCCAAAAATTAGAAGTCGAGTTTTAAATGCAGAAATGTTTGCATTTAAAAACCAAGAAGAAAACAGCAAACCAGACTGAAATCGGTTGAGTTTTAGCCAAGTTATGATCATAAAACGAATGAGGGTTTTAGTATTTTTCAGCCCAAAAATTTTACCCAATTTTTGAAAAAAATGTAAGGGGTTACATCGTTAAAATTGTCAAAAATTGGCCAAAAATTAGAAATCGAGTTTTAAATGCAGAAATGTTTGCATTTAAAAACCAAGAAGAAAACAGCAAACCAGACTGAAATCGGTTGAGTTTTAGCCAAGTTATGATCATAAAACGAATGAGGGTTTTAGTATTTTTCAGCCCAAAAATTTGACCCAATTTTTGAAAAAAATGTAAGGGGTTACATCGTTAAAATTGTCAAAAATTGGTCAAAAATTAGAAATCGAGTTTTAAATGCAGAAATGTTTGCATTTAAAAACCAAGAAGAAAACAGCAAACCAGACTGAAATCGGTTGAGTTTTAGCCAAGTTATGATCATAAAACGAATGAGGGTTTTAGTATTTTTCAGCCCAAAAATTTGACCCAATTTTTGAAAAAAATGTAAGGGGTTACATCGTTAAAATTGTCAAAAATTGGTCAAAAATTAGAAATCGAGTTTTAAATGCAGAAATGTTTGCATTTAAAAACCAAGAAGAAAACAGCAAACCAGACTAAAATCTGTTGAGTTTTAGCCAAGTTATGATCATAAAACGAATGAGGGTTTTAAATGCAGAAATGTTTGCATTTAAAAACCAAGAAGAAAACAGCAAACAAGACTGAAATCGGTTGAGTTTTAGCCAAGTTATGATCATAAAACGAATGAGGGTTTTAGTATTTTTCAGCCCAAAAATTTGACCCAATTTTTGAAAAAAATGTAAAGGGTTACATCGTTAAAATTGTCAAAAATTGGTCAAAAATTAGAAATCGAGTTTTAAATGCAGAAATGTTTGCATTTAAAAACCAAGAAAAAACAGCAAACCAGACTGAAATCGGTTGAGTTTTAGCCCAGCTATGATCATAAAACGAATGAGGGTTTTAAATGCAGAAATGTTTACATTTAAAAACCAAAAAGAAAACAGCAAACCAGACTGAAATCGGTTGAGTTTTAGCCAAGTTATGATCATAAAACGAATGAGGGTTTTAGTATTTTTCAGCCCAAAAATTTGACCCAATTTTTGAAAAAAATGTAAGGGGTTACATCGTTAAAATTGTCAAAAATTGGCCAAAAATAAGAAATCGAGTTTTAAATGCAGAAATGTTTGCATTTAAAAACCAAGAAGAAAACAGCAAACCAGACTGAAATCGGTTGAGTTTTAGCCAAGTTATGATCATAAAACGAATGAGGGTTTTAGTATTTTTCAACCCAAAAATTTTACCCAATTTTTGAAAAAAATGTAAGGGGTTACATCGTTAAAATGGTCAAAAATTGGCCAAAAATTAGAAATCGAGTTTTAAATGCAGAAATGTTTGCATTTAAAAACCAAGAAGAAAACAGCAAACAAGACTGAAATCGGTTGAGTTTTAGCCAAGTTATGATCATAAAACGTATGAGGGTTTTAGTATTTTTCAGCCCAAAAATTTGACCAAATTTTTAAAAAAATGTAAGGGGTTACATCGTTAAAATTGTCAAAAATTGGCCAAAAATTAGAAATCGAGTTTTAAATGCAGAAATGTTTGCATTTAAAAACCAAGAAGAAAACAGCAAACAAGACTGAAATCGGTTGAGTTTTAGCCAAGTTATGATCATAAAACGTATGAGGGTTTTAGTATTTTTCAGCCCAAAAATTTGACCAAATTTTTGAAAAAAATGTAAGGGGTTACATCGTTAAAATGGTCAAAAATTGGCCAAAAATGAGAAATCGAGTTTTAAATGCAGAAATGTTTGCATTTAAAAACCAAGAAGAAAACAGCAAACCAGACTGAAATCGGTTGAGTTTTAGCCAAGTTATGATCATAAAACGAATGAGGGTTTTAGTATTTTTCAGCCCAAAAATTTTACCCAATTTTTGAAAAAAATGTAAGGGGTTACATCGTTAAAATTGTCAAAAATTGGCCAAAAATTAGAAATCGAGTTTTAAATGCAGAAATGTTTGCATTTAAAAACCAAGAAGAAAACAGCAAACCAGACTGAAATCGGTTGAGTTTTAGCCAAGTTATGATCATAAAACGAATGAGGGTTTTAGTATTTTTCAGCCCAAAAATTTGACCAAATTTTTGAAAAAAATGTAAGGGGTTACATCGTTAAAATTGTCAAAAATTGGCCAAAAATTAGAAATCGAGTTTTAAACGCAGAAATGTTCGCATTTAAAAACCAAGAAGAAAACAGCAAACAAGACTGAAATCGGTTGAGTTTTAGCCAAGTTATGATCATAAAACGTATGAGGGTTTTAGTATTTTTCAGCCCAAAAATTTGACCAAATTTTTTTAAAAAAATGTAAGGGGTTACATCGTTAAAATTGTCAAAAATTGGCCAAAAATTAGAAATCGAGTTTTAAATGCAGAAATGTTTGCATTTAAAAACCAAGAAGAAAACAGCAAACAAGACTGAAATCGGTTGAGTTTTAGCCAAGTTATGATCATAAAACGTATGAGGGTTTTAGTATTTTTCAGCCCAAAAATTTGACCAAATTTTTGAAAAAAATGTAAGGGGTTACATCGTTAAAATGGTCAAAAATTGGCCAAAAATGAGAAATCGAGTTTTAAATGCAGAAATGTTTGCATTTAAAAACCAAGAAGAAAACAGCAAACCAGACTGAAATCGGTTGAGTTTTAGCCAAGTTATGATCATAAAACGAATGAGGGTTTTAGTATTTTTCAGCCCAAAAATTTTACCCAATTTTTGAAAAAAATGTAAGGGGTTACATCGTTAAAATTGTCAAAAATTGGCCAAAAATTAGAAATCGAGTTTTAAATGCAGAAATGTTTGCATTTAAAAACCAAGAAGAAAACAGCAAACCAGACTGAAATCGGTTGAGTTTTAGCCAAGTTACAATCATAAAACGAATGAGGGTTTTAGTATTTTTCAGCCCAAAAATTTGACCCAATTTTTGAAAAAAATGTAAGGGGTTACATCGTTAAAATTGTCAAAAATTTGCCAAAAATTAGAAGTCGAGTTTTAAATGCAGAAATGTTTGCATTTAAAAACCAAGAAGAAAACAGCAAACCAGACTGAAATCGGTTGAGTTTTAGCCAAGTTATGATCATAAAACGAATGAG
Organism: Drosophila jambulina; assembly: GCA_018152175.1. Lineage (NCBI taxonomy): Eukaryota > Metazoa > Arthropoda > Insecta > Diptera > Drosophilidae > Drosophila > Drosophila jambulina. Next base: position 50,763 of record JAECXH010000104.1, on the reverse strand, counting down.
GGTTTTAGTATTTTTCAGCCCAAAAATTTTACCCAATTTTTGAAAAAAATGTAAGGGGTTACATCGTTAAAATTGTCAAAAATTGGCCAAAAATTAGAAATCGAGTTTTAAATGCAGAAATGTTTGCATTTAAAAACCAAGAAGAAAACAGCAAACCAGACTGAAATCGGTTGAGTTTTAGCCAAGTTATGATCATAAAACGAATGAGGGTTTTAGTATTTTTCAGCCCAAAAATTTGACCCAATTTTTGAAAAAAATGTAAGGGGTTACATCGTTAAAATTGTCAAAAATTGGTCAAAAATTAGAAATCGAGTTTTAAATGCAGAAATGTTTGCATTTAAAAACCAAGAAGAAAACAGCAAACCAGACTGAAATCGGTTGAGTTTTAGCCAAGTTATGATCATAAAACGAATGAGGGTTTTAGTATTTTTCAGCCCAAAAATTTGACCCAATTTTTGAAAAAAATGTAAAGGGTTACATCGTTAAAATTGTCAAAAATTGGTCAAAAATTAGAAATCGAGTTTTAAATGCAGAAATGTTTGCATTTAAAAACCAAGAAGAAAACAGCAAACCAGACTAAAATCTGTTGAGTTTTAGCCAAGTTATGATCATAAAACGAATGAGGGTTTTAAATGCAGAAATGTTTGCATTTAAAAACCAAGAAGAAAACAGCAAACAAGACTGAAATCGGTTGAGTTTTAGCCAAGTTATGATCATAAAACGAATGAGGGTTTTAGTATTTTTCAGCCCAAAAATTTGACCCAATTTTTGAAAAAAATGTAAAGGGTTACATCGTTAAAATTGTCAAAAATTGGTCAAAAATTAGAAATCGAGTTTTAAATGCAGAAATGTTTGCATTTAAAAACCAAGAAGAAAACAGCAAACCAGACTGAAATCGGTTGAGTTTTAGCCCAGCTATGATCATAAAACGAATGAGGGTTTTAAATGCAGAAATGTTTACATTTAAAAACCAAAAAGAAAACAGCAAACCAGACTGAAATCGGTTGAGTTTTAGCCAAGTTATGATCATAAAACGAATGAGGGTTTTAGTATTTTTCAGCCCAAAAATTGGACCCAATTTTTGAAAAAAATGTAAGGGGTTACATCGTTAAAATTGTCAAAAATTGGCCAAAAATAAGAAATCGAGTTTTAAATGCAGAAATGTTTGCATTTAAAAACCAAGAAGAAAACAGCAAACCAGACTGAAATCGGTTGAGTTTTAGCCAAGTTATGATCATAAAACGAATGAGGGTTTTAGTATTTTTCAACCCAAAAATTTTACCCAATTTTTGAAAAAAATGTAAGGGGTTACATCGTTAAAATGGTCAAAAATTGGCCAAAAATTAGAAATCGAGTTTTAAATGCAGAAATGTTTGCATTTAAAAACCAAGAAGAAAACAGCAAACAAGACTGAAATCGGTTGAGTTTTAGCCAAGTTATGATCATAAAACGTATGAGGGTTTTAGTATTTTTCAGCCCAAAAATTTGACCAAATTTTTTAAAAAAATGTAAGGTTACATCGTTAAAATTGTCAAAAATTGGCCAAAAATTAGAAATCGAGTTTTAAATGCAGAAATGTTTGCATTTAAAAACCAAGAAGAAAACAGCAAACAAGACTGAAATCGGTTGAGTTTTAGCCAAGTTATGATCATAAAACGTATGAGGGTTTTAGTATTTTTCAGCCCAAAAATTTGACCAAATTTTTGAAAAAATGTAAGGGGTTACATCGTTAAAATGGTCAAAAATTGGCCAAAAATGAGAAATCGAGTTTTAAATGCAGAAATGTTTGCATTTAAAAACCAAGAAGAAAACAGCAAACCAGACTGAAATCGGTTGAGTTTTAGCCAAGTTATGATCATAAAACGAATGAGGGTTTTAGTATTTTTCAGCCCAAAAATTTGACCCAATTTTGAAAAAAATGTAAGGGGTTACATCGTTAAAATGGTCAAAAATTGGCCAAAAATTAGAAATCGAGTTTTAAATGCAGAAATGTTTGCATTTAAAAACCAAGAAGAAAACAGCAAACAAGACTGAAATCGGTTGAGTTTTAGCCAAGTTATGATCATAAAACGAATAAGGGTTTTAGTATTTTTCAGCCCAAAAATTTGACCAAATTTTTGAAAAAAATGTAAGGGGTTACATCGTTAAAATTGTCAAAAATTGGCCAAAAATTAGAAATCGAGTTTTAAATGCAGAAATTTTTGCATTTAAAAACCAAGAAGAAAACAGCAAACCAGACTGAAATCGGTTGAGTTTTAGCCAAGTTATGATCATAAAACGAATGAGGGTTTTAGTATTTTTCAGCCCAAAAATTGGACCCAATTTTTGAAAAAAATGTAAGGGGTTACATCGTTAAAATTGTCAAAAATTGGTCAAAAATTAGAAATCGAGTTTTAAATGCAGAAATGTTTGCATTTAAAAACCAAAAAAAAACAGCAAACCAGACTGAAATCGGTTGAGTTTTAGCCAAGTTATGATCATAAAACGAATGAGGGTTTTAGTATTTTTCAGCCCAAAAATTTGACCAAATTTTTGAAAAAAATGTAAGGGGTTACATCGTTAAAATTGTCAAAAATTGGCCAAAAATTAGAAATCGAGTTTTAAATGCAGAAATGTTTGCATTTAAAAACCAAGAAGAAAACAGCAAACCAGACTGAAATCGGTTGAGTTTTAGCCAAGTTATGATCATAAAACGAATGAGGGTTTTAGTATTTTTCAGCCCAAAAATGGCCAAAAATTAGAAATCGAGTTTTAAATGCAGAAATGTTTACATTTAAAAACCAAAAAGAAAACAGCAAACCAGACTGAAATCGGTTGAGTTTTAGCCAAGTTATGATCATAAAACGAATGAGGGTTTTAGTATTTTTCAGCCCAAAAATTTGACCCAATTTTTGAAAAAAATGTAAGGGGTTACATCGTTAAAATTGTCAAAAATTGGCCAAAAATAAGAAATCGAGTTTTAAATGCAGAAATGTTTGCATTTAAAAACCAAGAAGAAAACAGCAAACCAGACTGAAATCGGTTGAGTTTTAGCCAAGTTATGATCATAAAACGAATGAGGGTTTTAGTATTTTTCAACCCAAAAATTTTACCCAATTTTTGAAAAAAATGTAAGGGGTTACATCGTTAAAATGGTCAAAAATTGGCCAAAAATTAGAAATCGAGTTTTAAATGCAGAAATGTTTGCATTTAAAAACCAAGAAGAAAACAGCAAACAAGACTGAAATCGGTTGAGTTTTAGCCAAGTTATGATCATAAAACGTATGAGGGTTTTAGTATTTTTCAGCCCAAAAATTTGACCAAATTTTTTAAAAAAATGTAAGGGGTTACATCGTTAAAATTGTCAAAAATTGGCCAAAAATTAGAAATCGAGTTTTAAATGCAGAAATGTTTGCATTTAAAAACCAAGAAGAAAACAGCAAACAAGACTGAAATCGGTTGAGTTTTAGCCAAGTTATGATCATAAAACGTATGAGGGTTTTAGTATTTTTCAGCCCAAAAATTTGACCAAATTTTTGAAAAAAATGTAAGGGGTTACATCGTTAAAATGGTCAAAAATTGGCCAAAAATGAGAAATCGAGTTTTAAATGCAGAAATGTTTGCATTTAAAAACCAAGAAGAAAACAGCAAACCAGACTGAAATCGGTTGAGTTTTAGCCAAGTTATGATCATAAAACGAATGAGGGTTTTAGTATTTTTCAGCCCAAAAATTTGACCAAATTTTTTAAAAAAATGTAAGGGGTTACATCGTTAAAATGGTCAAAAATTGGCCAAAAATTAGAAATCGAGTTTTAAATGCAGAAATTTTTGCATTTAAAAACCAAGAAGAAAACAGCAAACCAGACTGAAATCGGTTGAGTTTTAGCCAAGTTATGATCATAAAACGAATGAGGGTTTTAGTATTTTTCAGCCCAAAAATTGGACCCAATTTTTGAAAAAAATGTAAGGGGTTACATCGTTAAAATTGTCAAAAATTGGTCAAAAATTAGAAATCGAGTTTTAAATGCAGAAATGTTTGCATTTAAAAACCAAAAAGAAAACAGCAAACCAGACTGAAATCGGTTGAGTTTTAGCCAAGTTATGATCATAAAACGAATGAGGGTTTTAGTATTTTTCAGCCCAAAAATTTGACCAAATTTTTGAAAAAAATGTAAGGGGTTACATCGTTAAAATTGTCAAAAATTGGCCAAAAATTAGAAATCGAGTTTTAAATGCAGAAATGTTTGCATTTAAAAACCAAGAAGAAAACAGCAAACCAGACTGAAATCGGTTGAGTTTTAGCCAAGTTATGATCATAAAACGAATGAGGGTTTTAGTATTTTTCAGCCCAAAAATGGCCAAAAATTAGAAATCGAGTTTTAAATGCAGAAATGTTTGCATTTAAAAACCAAGAAGAAAACAGCAAACAAGACTGAAATCGGTTGAGTTTTAGCCAAGTTATGATCATAAAACGAATAAGGGTTTTAGTATTTTTCAGCCCAAAAATTTGACCAAATTTTTGAAAAAAATGTAAGGGGTTACATCGTTAAAATTGTCAAAAATTGGCCAAAAATTAGAAATCGAGTTTTAAATGCAGAAATTTTTGCATTTAAAAACCAAGAAGAAAACAGCAAACCAGACTGAAATCGGTTGAGTTTTAGCCAAGTTATGATCATAAAACGAATGAGGGTTTTAGTATTTTTCAGCCCAAAAATTGGACCCAATTTTTGAAAAAAATGTAAGGGGTTACATCGTTAAAATTGTCAAAAATTGGTCAAAAATTAGAAATCGAGTTTTAAATGCAGAAATGTTTGCATTTAAAAACCAAAAAGAAAACAGCAAACCAGACTGAAATCGGTTGAGTTTTAGCCAAGTTATGATCATAAAACGAATGAGGGTTTTAGTATTTTTCAGCCCAAAAATTTGACCCAATTTTTGAAAAAAATGTAAGGGGTTACATCGTTAAAATGGTCAAAAATTGGCCAAAAATTAGAAATCGAGTTTTAAATGCAGAAATGTTTGCATTTAAAAACCAAGAAGAAAACAGCAAACAAGACTGAAATCGGTTGAGTTTTAGCCAAGTTATGATCATAAAACGAATAAGGGTTTTAGTATTTTTCAGCCCAAAAATGGCCAAAAATTAGAAATCGAGTTTTAAATGCAGAAATGTTTGCATTTAAAAACCAAGAAGAAAACAGCAAACAAGACTGAAATCGGTTGAGTTTTAGCCAAGTTATGATCATAAAACGAATAAGGGTTTTAGTATTTTTCAGCCCAAAAATTTGACCAAATTTTTGAAAAAAATGTAAGGGGTTACATCGTTAAAATTGTCAAAAATTGGCCAAAAATTAGAAATCGAGTTTTAAATGCAGAAATTTTTGCATTTAAAAACCAAGAAGAAAACAGCAAACCAGACTGAAATCGGTTGAGTTTTAGCCAAGTTATGATCATAAAACGAATGAGGGTTTTAGTATTTTTCAGCCCAAAAATTGGACCCAATTTTTGAAAAAAATGTAAGGGGTTACATCGTTAAAATTGTCAAAAATTGGTCAAAAATTAGAAATCGAGTTTTAAATGCAGAAATGTTTGCATTTAAAAACCAAAAAGAAAACAGCAAACCAGACTGAAATCGGTTGAGTTTTAGCCAAGTTATGATCATAAAACGAATGAGGGTTTTAGTATTTTTCAGCCCAAAAATTTGACCCAATTTTTGAAAAAAATGTAAGGGGTTACATCGTTAAAATGGTCAAAAATTGGCCAAAAATTAGAAATCGAGTTTTAAATGCAGAAATGTTTGCATTTAAAAACCAAGAAGAAAACAGCAAACAAGACTGAAATCGGTTGAGTTTTAGCCAAGTTATGATCATAAAACGAATAAGGGTTTTAGTATTTTTCAGCCCAAAAATTTGACCAAATTTTTGAAAAAAATGTAAGGGGTTACATCGTTAAAATTGTCAAAAATTGGCCAAAAATTAGAAATCGAGTTTTAAATGCAGAAATTTTTGCATTTAAAAACCAAGAAGAAAACAGCAAACCAGACTGAAATCGGTTGAGTTTTAGCCAAGTTATGATCATAAAACGAATGAGGGTTTTAGTATTTTTCAGCCCAAAAATTGGACCCAATTTTTGAAAAAAATGTAAGGGGTTACATCGTTAAAATTGTCAAAAATTGGTCAAAAATTAGAAATCGAGTTTTAAATGCAGAAATGTTTGCATTTAAAAACCAAAAAAAAAACAGCAAACCAGACTGAAATCGGTTGAGTTTTAGCCAAGTTATGATCATAAAACGAATGAGGGTTTTAGTATTTTTCAGCCCAAAAATTTGACCCAATTTTTGAAAAAAATGTAAGGGGTTACATCGTTAAAATTGTCAAAAATTGGCCAAAAATTAGAAACCGAGTTTTAAACGCAGAAATGTTCGCATTTAAAAACCAAGAAGAAAACAGCAAACCAGACTGAAATCGGTTGAGTTTTAGCCAAGTTACGATCATAAAACCAATGAGGGTTTTAGTATTTTTCAGCCAAAAAATTTGACCCAATTTTTGAAAAAAATGTAAGGGGTTTTAAACGCAGAAATGTTCGCATTTAAAAACCAAGAAGAAAACAGCAAACCAGACTGAAATCGGTTGAGTTTTAGCCAAGTTACGATCATAAAACCAATGAGGGTTTTAGTATTTTTCAGCCAAAAAATTTGACCCAATTTTTGTCAAAAATTGGCCAAAAATTAGAAACCGAATTTTAAACGCAGAAATGTTCGCATTTAAAAACCAAGAAGAAAACAGCAAACCAGACTGAAATCGGTTGAGTTTTAGCCAAGTTACAATCATAAAACCAATGAGGGTTTTAGTATTTTTCAGCCAAAAAATTTGACCCAATTTTTGAAAAAAATGTAAGGGGTTACATCGTTAAAATTGTCAAAAATTGGCCAAAAATTAGAAATCGAGTTTTAAATGCAGAAATTTTTGCATTTAAAAACCAAGAAGAAAACAGCAAACCAGACTGAAATCGGTTGAGTTTTAGCCAAGTTATGATCATAAAACGAATGAGGGTTTTAGTATTTTTCAGCCCAAAAATTGGACCCAATTTTTGAAAAAAATGTAAGGGGTTACATCGTTAAAATTGTCAAAAATTGGTCAAAAATTAGAAATCGAGTTTTAAATGCAGAAATGTTTGCATTTAAAAACCAAGAAGAAAACAGCAAACCAGACTGAAATCGGTTGAGTTTTAGCCAAGTTATGATCATAAAACGAATGAGGGTTTTAGTATTTTTCAGCCCAAAAATTTGACCAAATTTTTGAAAAAATGTAAGGGGTTACATCGTTAAAATTGTCAAAAATTGGCCAAAAATTAGAAATCGAGTTTTAAATGCAGAAATTTTTGCATTTAAAAACCAAGAAGAAAACAGCAAACCAGACTGAAATCGGTTGAGTTTTAGCCAAGTTATGATCATAAAACGAATGAGGGTTTTAGTATTTTTCAGCCCAAAAATTTGACCCAATTTTTGAAAAAAATGTAAGGGGTTACATCGTTAAAATTGTCAAAAATTGGCCAAAAATTAGAAATCGAGTTTTAAATGCAGAAATGTTTGCATTTAAAAACCAAGAAGAAAACAGCAAACCAGACTGAAATCGGTTGAGTTTTAGCCAAGTTATGATCATAAAACGAATAAGGGTTTTAGTATTTTTCAGCCCAAAAATTTGACCAAATTTTTGAAAAAAATGTAAGGGGTTACATCGTTAAAATTGTCAAAAATTGGCCAAAAATTAGAAATCGAGTTTTAAATGTAGAAATTTTTGCATTTAAAAACCAAGAAGAAAACAGCAAACCAGACTGAAATCGGTTGAGTTTTAGCCAAGTTATGATCATAAAACGAATGAGGGTTTTAGTATTTTTCAGCCCAAAAATTTGACCCAATTTTTGAAAAAAATGTAAGGGGTTACATCGTTAAAATTGTCAAAAATTGGCCAAAAATTAGAAATCGAGTTTTAAATGCAGAAATGTTTGCATTTAAAAACCAAGAAGAAAACAGCAAACCAGACTGAAATCGGTTGAGTTTTAGCCAAGTTATGATCATAAAACGAATGAGGGTTTTAGTATTTTTCAGCCCAAAAATGGCCAAAAATTAGAAATCGAGTTTTAAATGCAGAAATGTTTGCATTTAAAACCCAAGAAGAAAACAGCAAACCAGACTGAAATCGGTTGAGTTTTAGCCAAGTTATGATCATAAAACGAATGAGGGTTTTAGTATTTTTCAGCCCAAAAATTTGACCCAATTTTTGAAAAAAATGTAAGGGGTTACATCGTTAAAATGGTCAAAAATTGGCCAAAAATTAGAAATCGAGTTTTAAATGCAGAAATGTTTGCATTTAAAAACCAAGAAGAAAACAGCAAACAAGACTGAAATCGGTTGAGTTTTAGCCAAGTTATGATCATAAAACGAATGAGGGTTTTAGTATTTTTCAGCCCAAAAATTTGACCAAATTTTTGAAAAAAATGTAAGGGGTTACATCGTTAAAATTGTCAAAAATTGGCCAAAAATTAGAAATCGAGTTTTAAATGCAGAAATGTTTGCATTTAAAAACCAAGAAGAAAACAGCAAACCAGACTGAAATCGGTTGAGTTTTAGCCAAGTTATGATCATAAAACGAATGAGGGTTTTAGTATTTTTCAGCCCAAAAATTTGACCCAATTTTGAAAAAAAATGTAAGGGGTTACATCGTTAAAATTGTCAAAAATTGGCCAAAAATTAGAAATCGAGTTTTAAATGCAGAAATTTTTGCATTTAAAAACCAAGAAGAAAACAGCAAACCAGACTGAAATCGGTTGAGTTTTAGCCAAGTTATGATCATAAAACGAATGAGGGTTTTAGTATTTTTCAGCCCAAAAATTTGACCCAATTTTTGAAAAAAATGTAAGGGGTTACATCGTTAAAATTGTCAAAAATTGGCCAAAAATTAGAAATCGAGTTTTAAATGCAGAAATGTTTGCATTTAAAAACCAAGAAGAAAACAGCAAACCAGACTGAAATCGGTTGAGTTTTAGCCAAGTTATGATCATAAAACGAATAAGGGTTTTAGTATTTTTCAGCCCAAAAATTTGACCAAATTTTTGAAAAAAATGTAAGGGGTTACATCGTTAAAATTGTCAAAAATTGGCCAAAAATTAGAAATCGAGTTTTAAATGTAGAAATTTTTGCATTTAAAAACCAAGAAGAAAACAGCAAACCAGACTGAAATCGGTTGAGTTTTAGCCAAGTTATGATCATAAAACGAATGAGGGTTTTAGTATTTTTCAGCCCAAAAATTTGACCCAATTTTTGAAAAAAATGTAAGGGGTTACATCGTTAAAATTGTCAAAAATTGGCCAAAAATTAGAAATCGAGTTTTAAATGCAGAAATGTTTGCATTTAAAAACCAAGAAGAAAACAGCAAACCAGACTGAAATCGGTTGAGTTTTAGCCAAGTTATGATCATAAAACGAATGAGGGTTTTAGTATTTTTCAGCCCAAAAATGGCCAAAAATTAGAAATCGAGTTTTAAATGCAGAAATGTTTGCATTTAAAACCCAAGAAGAAAACAGCAAACCAGACTGAAATCGGTTGAGTTTTAGCCAAGTTATGATCATAAAACGAATGAGGGTTTTAGTATTTTTCAGCCCAAAAATTTGACCCAATTTTTGAAAAAAATGTAAGGGGTTACATCGTTAAAATGGTCAAAAATTGGCCAAAAATTAGAAATCGAGTTTTAAATGCAGAAATGTTTGCATTTAAAAACCAAGAAGAAAACAGCAAACAAGACTGAAATCGGTTGAGTTTTAGCCAAGTTATGATCATAAAACGAATGAGGGTTTTAGTATTTTTCAGCCCAAAAATTTGACCAAATTTTTGAAAAAAATGTAAGGGGTTACATCGTTAAAATTGTCAAAAATTGGCCAAAAATTAGAAATCGAGTTTTAAATGCAGAAATGTTTGCATTTAAAAACCAAGAAGAAAACAGCAAACCAGACTGAAATCGGTTGAGTTTTAGCCAAGTTATGATCATAAAACGAATGAGGGTTTTAGTATTTTTCAGCCCAAAAATTTGACCCAATTTTTGAAAAAAAATGTAAGGGGTTACATCGTTAAAATTGTCAAAAATTGGCCAAAAATTAGAAATCGAGTTTTAAATGCAGAAATGTTTGCATTTAAAAACCAAGAAGAAAACAGCAAACCAGACTGAAATCGGTTGAGTTTTAGCCAAGTTATGATCATAAAACGAATGAGGGTTTTAGTATTTTTCAGCCCAAAAATTTGACCCAATTTTTGAAAAAAATGTAAGGGGTTACATCGTTAAAATTGTCAAAAATTGGCCAAAAATTAGAAATCGAGTTTTAAATGCAGAAATGTTTGCATTTAAAAACCAAGAAGAAAACAGCAAACCAGACTGAAATCGGTTGAGTTTTAGCCAAGTTATGATCATAAAACAAATGAGGGTTTTAGTATTTTTCAGCCCAAAAATTTGACCCAATTTTTGAAAAAAATGTAAGGGGTTACATCGTTAAAATTGTCAAAAATTGGCCAAAAATTAGAAATCGAGTTTTAAATGCAGAAATGTTTGCATTTAAAAACCAAGAAGAAAACAGCAAACCAGACTGAAATCGGTTGAGTTTTAGCCAAGTTATGATCATAAAACGAATGAGGGTTTTAGTATTTTTCAGCCCAAAAATTTGACCCAATTTTTGAAAAAAATGTAAGGGGTTACATCGTTAAAATTGTCAAAAATTGGCCAAAAATTAGAAATCGAGTTTTAAATGCAGAAATGTTTGCATTTAAAAACCAAGAAGAAAACAGCAAACCAGACTGAAATCGGTTGAGTTTTAGCCAAGTTATGATCATAAAACGAATGAGGGTTTTAAATGCAGAAATGTTTGCATTTAAAAACCAAGAAGAAAACAGCAAACAAGACTGAAATCGGTTGAGTTTTAGCCAAGTTATGATCATAAAACGAATGAGGGTTTTAGTATTTTTCAGCCCAAAAATTTGACCCAATTTTTGAAAAAAATGTAAGGGGTTACATCGTTAAAATTGTCAAAAATTGGCCAAAAATTAGAAATCGAGTTTTAAATGCAGAAATTTTTTCATTTAAAAACCAAGAAGAAAACAGCAAACCAGACTGAAATCGGTTGAGTTTTAGCCAAGTTATGATCATAAAACGAATGAGGGTTTTAAATGCAGAAATGTTTGCATTTAAAAACCAAGAAGAAAACAGCAAACCAGACTGAAATCGGTTGAGTTTTAGCCAAGTTATGATCATAAAACGAATGAGGGTTTTAGTATTTTTCAGCCCAAAAATTTGACCCAATTTTTGAAAAAAATGTAAGGGGTTACATCGTTAAAATTGTCAAAAATTGGCCAAAAATTAGAAATCGAGTTTTAAATGCAGAAATGTTTGCATTTAAAAACCAAGAAGAAAACAGCAAACCAGACTGAAATCGGTTGAGTTTTAGCCAAGTTATGATCATAAAACGAATGAGGGTTTTAGTATTTTTCAGCCCAAAAATTTGACCCAATTTTTGAAAAAAATGTAAGGGGTTACATCGTTAAAATTGTGAAAAATTGGCCAAAAATTAGAAATCGAGTTTTAAATGCAGAAATGTTTGCATTTAAAAACCAAGAAGAAAACAGCAAACCAGACTGAAATCGGTTGAGTTTTAGCCAAGTTATGATCATAAAACGAATGAGGGTTTTAGTATTTTTCAGCCCAAAAATTTGACCCAATTTTTGAAAAAAATGTAAGGGGTTACATCGTTAAAATTGTCAAAAATTGGCCAAAAATTAGAAATCGAGTTTTAAATGCAGAAATTTTTTCATTTAAAAACCAAGAAGAAAACAGCAAACCAGACTGAAATCGGTTGAGTTTTAGCCAAGTTATGATCATAAAACGAATGAGGGTTTTAGTATTTTTCAGCCCAAAAATTTGAACCAATTTTTGAAAAAAATGTAAGGGGTTACATCGTTAAAATTGTCAAAAATTGGCCAAAAATTAGAAATCGAGTTTTAAATGCAGAAATGTTTGCATTTAAAAACCAAGAAGAAAACAGCAAACCAGACTGAAATCGGTTGAGTTTTAGCCAAGTTATGATCATAAAACGAATGAGGGTTTTAGTATTTTTCAGCCCAAAAATTTGACCAAATTTTTGAAAAAAATGTAAGGGGTTACATCGTTAAAATTTAAAAAAATTGGCCAAAAATTAGAAATCGAGTTTTAAATGCAGAAATGTTTGCATTTAAAAACCAAGAAGAAAACAGCAAACCAGACTGAAATCGGTTGAGTTTTAGCCAAGTTATGATCATAAAACGAATGAGGGTTTTAGTATTTTTCAGCCCAAAAATTTGACCCAATTTTTGAAAAAAATGTAAGTGGTTACATCGTTAAAATTGTCAAAAATTGGCCAAAAATTAGAAATCGAGTTTTAAATGCAGAAATGTTTGCATTTAAAAACCAAGAAGAAAACAGCAAACCAGACTGAAATCGGTTGAGTTTTAGCCAAGTTATGATCATAAAACGAATGAGGGTTTTAGTATTTTTCAGCCCAAAAATTTGACCCAATTTTTGAAAAAAATGTGAGGGGTTACATCGTTAAAATTGTCAAAAATTGGCCAAAAATTAGAAATCGAGTTTTAAATGCAGAAATGTTTGCATTTAAAAACCAAGAAGAAAACAGCAAACCAGACTGAAATCGGTTGAGTTTTAGCCAAGTTATGATCAAAAAACGAATGAGGGTTTTAGTATTTTTCAGCCCAAAAATTTGACCCAATTTTTGAAAAAAATGTAAGGGGTTACATCGTTAAAACTGTCAAAAATTGGCCAAAAATTAGAAATCGAGTTTTAAATGCAGAAATGTTTGCATTTAAAAACCAAGAAGAAAACAGCAAACCAGACTGAAATCGGTTGAGTTTTAGCCAAGTTATGATCATAAAACGAATGAGGGTTTTAGTATTTTTCAGCCCAAAAATTTGACCCAATTTTTAAAAAAAAAATTTAAGGGGTTACATCCTTAAAATTGTCAAAAATTGGCCAAAAATTAGAAATCGAGTTTTAAATGCAGAAATGTTTGCATTTAAAAACCAAGAAGAAAACAGCAAACCAGACTGAAATCGGTTGAGTTTTAGCCAAGTTATGATCATAAAACGAATGAGGGTTTTAAATGCAGAAATGTTTGCATTTAAAAACCAAGAAGAAAACAGCAAACAAGACTGAAATCGGTTGAGTTTTAGCCAAGTTATGATCATAAAACGAATGAGGGTTTTAGTATTTTTCAGCCCAAAAATTTGACCCAATTTTTGAAAAAAATGTAAAGGGTTACATCGTTAAAATTGTCAAAAATTGGTCAAAAATTAGAAATCGAGTTTTAAATGCAGAAATGTTTGCATTTAAAAACCAAGAAGAAAACAGCAAACCAGACTGAAATCGGTTGAGTTTTAGCCCAGCTATGATCATAAAACGAATGAGGGTTTTAAATGCAGAAATGTTTGCATTTAAAAACCAAGAAGAAAACAGCAAACAAGACTGAAATCGGTTGAGTTTTAGCCAAGTTATGATCATAAAACGAATGAGGGTTTTAGTATTTTTCAGCCCAAAAATTTGACCCAATTTTTGAAAAAAATGTAAGGGGTTACATCGTTAAAATTGTCAAAAATTGGCCAAAAATTAGAAATCGAGTTTTAAATGCAGAAATTTTTTCATTTAAAAACCAAGAAGAAAACAGCAAACCAGACTGAAATCGGTTGAGTTTTAGCCAAGTTATGATCATAAAACGAATGAGGGTTTTAAATGCAGAAATGTTTGCATTTAAAAACCAAGAAGAAAACAGCAAACCAGACTGAAATCGGTTGAGTTTTAGCCAAGTTATGATCATAAAACGAATGAGGGTTTTAGTATTTTTCAGCCCAAAAATTTGACCCAATTTTTGAAAAAAATGTAAGGGGTTACATCGTTAAAATTGTCAAAAATTGGCCAAAAATTAGAAATCGAGTTTTAAATGCAGAAATGTTTGCATTTAAAAACCAAGAAGAAAACAGCAAACCAGACTGAAATCGGTTGAGTTTTAGCCAAGTTATGATCATAAAACGAATGAGGGTTTTAGTATTTTTCAGCCCAAAAATTTGACCCAATTTTTGAAAAAAATGTAAGGGGTTACATCGTTAAAATTGTGAAAAATTGGCCAAAAATTAGAAATCGAGTTTTAAATGCAGAAATGTTTGCATTTAAAAACCAAGAAGAAAACAGCAAACCAGACTGAAATCGGTTGAGTTTTAGCCAAGTTATGATCATAAAACGAATGAGGGTTTTAGTATTTTTCAGCCCAAAAATTTGACCCAATTTTTGAAAAAAATGTAAGGGGTTACATCGTTAAAATTGTCAAAAATTGGCCAAAAATTAGAAATCGAGTTTTAAATGCAGAAATTTTTTCATTTAAAAACCAAGAAGAAAACAGCAAACCAGACTGAAATCGGTTGAGTTTTAGCCAAGTTATGATCATAAAACGAATGAGGGTTTTAGTATTTTTCAGCCCAAAAATTTGACCCAATTTTTGAAAAAAATGTAAGGGGTTACATCGTTAAAATTGTCAAAAATTGGCCAAAAATTAGAAATCGAGTTTTAAATGCAGAAATGTTTGCATTTAAAAACCAAGAAGAAAACAGCAAACCAGACTGAAATCGGTTGAGTTTTAGCCAAGTTATGATCATAAAACGAATGAGGGTTTTAGTATTTTTCAGCCCAAAAATTTGACCAAATTTTTGAAAAAAATGTAAGGGGTTACATCGTTAAAATTTAAAAAAATTGGCCAAAAATTAGAAATCGAGTTTTAAATGCAGAAATGTTTGCATTTAAAAACCAAGAAGAAAACAGCAAACCAGACTGAAATCGGTTGAGTTTTAGCCAAGTTATGATCAAAAAACGAATGAGGGTTTTAGTATTTTTCAGCCCAAAAATTTGACCCAATTTTTGAAAAAAATGTAAGGGGTTACATCGTTAAAACTGTCAAAAATTGGCCAAAAATTAGAAATCGAGCTTTAAATGCAGAAATATTTGCATTTAAAAACCAAGAAGAAAACAGCAAACCAGACTGAAATCGGTTGAGTTTTAGCCAAGTTATGATCATAAAACGAATGAGGGTTTTAGTATTTTTCAGCCCAAAAATTTGACCCAATTTTTAAAAAAAATTTAAGGGGTTACATCCTTAAAATTGTCAAAAATTGGCCAAAAATTAGAAATCGAGTTTTAAATGCAGAAATGTTTGCATTTAAAAACCAAGAAGAAAACAGCAAACCAGACTGAAATCGGTTGAGTTTTAGCCAAGTTATGATCATAAAACGAATGAGGGTTTTAGTATTTTTCAGCCCAAAAATTTTACCCAATTTTTGAAAAAAATGTAAGGGGTTACATCGTTAAAATTGTCAAAAATTGGCCAAAAATTAGAAATCGAGTTTTAAATGCAGAAATGTTTGCATTTAAAAACCAAGAAGAAAACAGCAAACCAGACTGAAATCGGTTGAGTTTTAGCCAAATTATGATCATAAAACGAATGAGGGTTTTAGTATTTTTCAGCCCAAAAATTTGACCAAATTTTTGAAAAAAATGTAAGGGGTTACATCGTTAAAATTTAAAAAAATTGGCCAAAAATTAGAAATCGAGTTTTAAATGCAGAAATGTTTGCATTTAAAAACCAAGAAGAAAACAGCAAACCAGACTGAAATCGGTTGAGTCGAATGAGGGTTTTAAATGCAGAAATGTTTGCATTTAAAAACCAAGAAGAAAACAGCAAACCAGACTGAAATCGGTTGAGTTTTAGCCAAGTTATGATCATAAAACGAATGAGGGTTTTAGTATTTTTCAGCCCAAAAATTTGACCCAATTTTTGAAAAAAATGTAAGGGGTTACATCGTTAAAATTGTCAAAAATTGGCCAAAAATTAGAAATCGAGTTTTAAATGCAGAAATGTTTGCATTTAAAAACCAAGAAGAAAACAGCAAACCAGACTGAAATCGGTTGAGTTTTAGCCAAGTTATGATCATAAAACGAATGAGGGTTTTAGTATTTTTCAGCCCAAAAATTTGACCCAATTTTTGAAAAAAATGTAAGGGGTTACATCGTTAAAATTGTCAAAAATTGGCCAAAAATTAGAAATCGAGTTTTAAATGCAGAAATGTTTGCATTTAAAAACCAAGAAGAAAACAGCAAACCAGACTGAAATCGGTTGAGTTTTAGCCAAGTTATGATCATAAAACGAATGAGGGTTTTAGTATTTTTCAGCCCAAAAATTTGACCAAATTTTTGAAAAAAATGTAAGGGGTCGTTACAATCGTTAAAATTGTCAAAAATTGGCCAAAAATTAGAAATCGAGTTTTAAATGCAGAAATGTTTGCATTTAAAAACCAAGAAGAAAACAGCAAACCAGACTGAAATCGGTTGAGTTTTAGCCAAGTTATGATCATAAAACCAATGAGGGTTTTAGTATTTTTCAGCCAAAAATTTGACCCAATTTTTAAAAAAATTTAAGGGGTTACATCCTTAAAATTGTCAAAAATTGGCCAAAAATTAGAAATCGAGTTTTAAATGCAGAAATGTTTGCATTTAAAAACCAAGAAGAAAACAGCAAACCAGACTGAAATCGGTTGAGTTTTAGCCAAGTTATGATCATAAAACGAATGAGGGTTTTAGTATTTTTCAGCCCAAAAATTTGACCCAATTTTTGAAAAAAATGTAAGGGGTTACATCGTTAAAATTGTCAAAAATTGGCCAAAAATTAGAAATCGAGTTTTAAATGCAGAAATGTTTGCATTTAAAAACCAAGAAGACAACAGCAAACCAGACTGAAATCGGTTGAGTTTTAGCCAAATTATGATCATAAAACGAATGAGGGTTTTAGTATTTTTCAGCCCAAAAATTTGACCAAATTTTTGAAAAAAATGTAAGGGGTTACATCGTTAAAATTTAAAAAAATTGGCCAAAAATTAGAAATCGAGTTTTAAATGCAGAAATTTTTGCATTTAAAAACCAAGAAGAAAACAGCAAACCAGACTGAAATCGGTTGAGTCGAATGAGGGTTTTAAATGCAGAAATGTTTGCATTTAAAAACCAAGAAGAAAACAGCAAACCAGACTGAAATCGGTTGAGTTTTAGCCAAGTTATGATCATAAAACGAATGAGGGTTTTAGTATTTTTCAGCCCAAAAATTTGACCCAATTTTTGAAAAAAATGTAAGGGGTTACATCGTTAAAATTGTCAAAAATTGGCCAAAAATTAGAAATCGAGTTTTAAATGCAGAAATGTTTGCATTTAAAAACCAAGAAGAAAACAGCAAACCAGACTGAAATCGGTTGAGTTTTAGCCAAGTTATGATCATAAAACGAATGAGGGTTTTAGTATTTTTCAGCCCAAAAATTTGACCCAATTTTTGAAAAAAATGTAAGGGGTTACATCGTTAAAATTGTCAAAAATTGGCCAAAAATTAGAAATCGAGTTTTAAATGCAGAAATGTTTGCATTTAAAAACCAAGAAGAAAACAGCAAACCAGACTGAAATCGGTTGAGTTTTAGCCAAGTTATGATCATAAAACGAATGAGGGTTTTAGTATTTTTCAGCCCAAAAATTTGACCAAATTTTTGAAAAAAATGTAAGGGGTTACATCGTTAAAATTGTCAAAAATTGGCCAAAAATTAGAAATCGAGTTTTAAATGCAGAAATGTTTGCATTTAAAAACCAAGAAGAAAACAGCAAACCAGACTGAAATCGGTTGAGTTTTAGCCAAGTTATGATCATAAAACGAATGAGGGTTTTAGTATTTTTCAGCCCAAAAATTTGACCCGATTTTTGAAAAAAATGTAAGGGGTTACATCGTTAAAATTGTCAAAAATTGGCCAAAAATTAGAAATCGAGTTTTAAATGCAGAAATGTTTGCATTTAAAAACCAAGAAGAAAACAGCAAACCAGACTGAAATCGGTTGAGTCGAATGAGGGTTTTAAATGCAGAAATGTTTGCATTTAAAAACCAAGAAGAAAACAGCAAACCAGACTGAAATCGGTTGAGTTTTAGCCAAGTTATGATCATAAAACGAATGAGGGTTTTAGTATTTTTCAGCCCAAAAATTTGACCCAATTTTTGAAAAAAATGTAAGGGGTTACATCGTTAAAATTGTCAAAAATTGGCCAAAAATTAGAAATCGAGTTTTAAATGCAGAAATGTTTGCATTTAAAAACCAAGAAGAAAACAGCAAACCAGACTGAAATCGGTTGAGTTTTAGCCAAGTTATGATCATAAAACGAATGAGGGTTTTAGTATTTTTCAGCCCAAAAATTTGACCCAATTTTTGAAAAAAATGTAAGGGGTTACATCGTTAAAATTGTCAAAAATTGGCCAAAAATTAGAAATCGAGTTTTAAATGCAGAAATGTTTACATTTAAAAACCAAGAAGAAAACAGCAAACCAGACTGAAATCGGTTGAGTCGAATGAGGGTTTTAAATGCAGAAATGTTTGCATTTAAAAACCAAGAAGAAAACAGCAAACCAGACTGAAATCGGTTGAGTTTTAGCCAAGTTATGATCATAAAACGAATGAGGGTTTTAGTATTTTTCAGCCCAAAAATTTGACCCAATTTTTGAAAAAAATGTAAGGGGTTACATCGTTAAAATTGTCAAAAATTGGCCAAAAATTAGAAATCGAGTTTTAAATGCAGAAATGTTTGCATTTAAAAACCAAGAAGAAAACAGCAAACCAGACTGAAATCGGTTGAGTTTTAGCCAAGTTATGATCATAAAACGAATGAGGGTTTTAGTATTTTTCAGCCCAAAAATTTGACCCAATTTTTGAAAAAAATGTAAGGGGTTACATCGTTAAAATTGTCAAAAATTGGCTAAAAATTAGAAATCGAGTTTTAAATGCAGAAATGTTTGCATTTAAAAACCAAGAAGAAAACAGCAAACCAGACTGAAATCGGTTGAGTTTTAGCCAAGTTATGATCATAAAACGAATGAGGGTTTTAGTATTTTTCAGCCCAAAAATTTGACCAAATTTTTGAAAAAAATGTAAGGGGTTACATCGTTAAAATTGTCAAAAATTGGCCAAAAATTAGAAATGGAGTTTTAAATGCAGAAATGTTTGCATTTAAAAACCAAGAAGAAAACAGCAAACCAGACTGAAATCGGTTGAGTTTTAGCCAAGTTATGATCATAAAACGAATGAGGGTTTTAGTATTTTTCAGCCCAAAAATTTGACCCAATTTTTGAAAAAAATGTAAGGGGTTACATCGTTAAAATTGTCAAAAATTGGCCAAAAATTAGAAATCGAGTTTTAAATGCAGAAATGTTTGCATTTAAAAACCAAGAAGAAAACAGCAAACCAGACTGAAATCGGTTGAGTTTTAGCCAAGTTATGATCATAAAACGAATGAGGGTTTTAGTATTTTTCAGCCCAAAAATTTGACCCAATTTTTGAAAAAAATGTAAGGGGTTACATCGTTAAAATTGTCAAAAATTGGCCAAAAATTAGAAATCGAGTTTTAAATGCAGAAATGTTTGCATTTAAAAACCAAGAAGAAAACAGCAAACCAGACTGAAATCGGTTGAGTTTTAGCCAAGTTATGATCATAAAACGAATGAGGGTTTTAGTATTTTTCAGCCCAAAAATTTGACCAAATTTTTGAAAAAAATGTAAGGGGTTACATCGTTAAAATTTAAAAAAATTGGCCAAAAATTAGAAATCGAGTTTTAAATGCAGAAATGTTTGCATTTAAAAACCAAGAAGAAAACAGCAAACCAGACTGAAATCGGTTGAGTTTTAGCCAAGTTATGATCATAAAACGAATGAGGGTTTTAGTATTTTTCAGCCCAAAAATTTGACCCAATTTTTGAAAAAAATGTAAGGGGTTACATCGTTAAAATTGTCAAAAATTGGCCAAAAATTAGAAATCGAGTTTTAAATGCAGAAATGTTTGCATTTAAAAACCAAGAAGAAAACAGCAAACCAGACTGAAATCGGTTGAGTTTTAGCCAAGTTATGATCATAAAACGAATGAGGGTTTTAGTATTTTTCAGCCCAAAAATTTGACCCAATTTTTGAAAAAAATGTAAGGGGTTACATCGTTAAAATTGTCAAAAATTGGCCAAAAATTAGAAATCGAGTTTTAAATGCAGAAATGTTTGCATTTAAAAACCAAGAAGAAAACAGCAAACCAGACTGAAATCGGTTGAGTTTTAGCCAAGTTATGATCATAAAACGAATGAGGGTTTTAGTATTTTTCAGCCCAAAAATTTGACCCAATTTTTGAAAAAAATGTAAGGGGTTACATCGTTAAAATTGTCAAAAATTGGCCAAAAATTAGAAATCGAGTTTTAAATGCAGAAATGTTTGCATTTAAAAACCAAGAAGAAAACAGCAAACCAGACTGAAATCGGTTGAGTTTTAGCCAAGTTATGATCATAAAACGAATGAGGGTTTTAGTATTTTTCAGCCCAAAAATTTGACCCAATTTTTGAAAAAAATGTAAGGGTTACATCGCAAAAATTGTCAAAAATTGGCCAAAAATTAGAAATCGAGTTTTAAATGCAGAAATGTTTGCATTTAAAAACCAAGAAGAAAACAGCAAACCAGACTGAAATCGGTTGAGTTTTAGCCAAGTTATGATCATAAAACGAATGAGGGTTTTAGTATTTTTCAGCCCAAAAATTTGACCCAATTTTTGAAAAAAATGTAAGGGTTACATCGTTAAAATTGTCAAAAATTGGCCAAAAATTAGAAATCGAGTTTTAAATGCAGAAATGTTTGCATTTAAAAACCAAGAAGAAAACAGCAAACCAGACTGAAATCGGTTGAGTTTTAGCCAAGTTATGATCATAAAACGAATGAGGGTTTTAGTATTTTTCAGCCCAAAAATTTGACCCAATTTTTGAAAAAAAATGTAAGGGGTTACATCGTTAAAATTGTCAAAAATTGGCCAAAAATTAGAAATCGAGTTTTAAATGCAGAAATGTTTGCATTTAAAAACCAAGAAGAAAACAGCAAACCAGACTGAAATCGGTTGAGTTTTAGCCAAGTTATGATCATAAAACGAATGAGGGTTTTAGTATTTTTCAGCCCAAAAATTTGACCCAATTTTTGAAAAAATGTAAGGGTTACATCGCAAAAATTGTCAAAAATTGGCCAAAAATTAGAAATCGAGTTTTAAATGCAGAAATGTTTGCATTTAAAAACCAAGAAGAAAACAGCAAACCAGACTGAAATCGGTTGAGTTTTAGCCAAGTTATGATCATAAAACGAATGAGGGTTTTAGTATTTTTCAGCCCAAAAATTTGACCCAATTTTTGAAAAAAATGTAAGGGGTTACATCGTTAAAATTGTCAAAAATTGGCCAAAAATTAGAAATCGAGTTTTAAATGCAGAAATGTTTGCATTTAAAAACCAAGAAGAAAACAGCAAACCAGACTGAAATCGGTTGAGTTTTAGCCAAGTTATGATCATAAAACGAATGAGGGTTTTAGTATTTTTCAGCCCAAAAATTTGACCCAATTTTTGAAAAAAAATGTAAGGGGTTACATCGTTAAAATTGTCAAAAATTTGCATTTAAAAACCAAGAAGAAAACAGCAAACCAGACTGAAATCGGTTGAGTTTTAGCCAAGTTATGATCATAAAACGAATGAGGGTTTTAGTATTTTTCAGCCCAAAAATTTGACCCAATTTTTGAAAAAAATGTAAGGGGTTACATCGTTAAAATTGTCAAAAATTGGCCAAAAATTAGAAATCGAGTTTTAAATGCAGAAATGTTTGCATTTAAAAACCAAGAAGAAAACAGCAAACCAGACTGAAATCGGTTGAGTTTTAGCCAAGTTATGATCATAAAACGAATGAGGGTTTTAGTATTTTTCAGCCCAAAAATTTGACCCAATTTTTGAAAAAAATGTAAGGGGTTACATCGTTAAAATTGTCAAAAATTGGCCAAAAATTAGAAATCGAGTTTTAAATGCAGAAATGTTTGCATTTAAAAACCAAGAAGAAAACAGCAAACCAGACTGAAATCGGTTGAGTTTTAGCCAAGTTATGATCATAAAACGAATGAGGGTTTTAGTATTTTTCAGCCCAAAAATTTGACCCAATTTTTGAAAAAAATGTAAGGGGTTACATCGTTAAAATTGTCAAAAATTGGCCAAAAATTAGAAATCGAGTTTTAAATGCAGAAATGTTTGCATTTAAAAACCAAGAAGAAAACAGCAAACCAGACTGAAATCGGTTGAGTTTTAGCCAAGTTATGATCATAAAACGAATGAGGGTTTTAGTATTTTTCAGCCCAAAAATTTGACCAAATTTTTGAAAAAAATGTAAGGGGTTACATCGTTAAAATTTAAAAAAATTGGCCAAAAATTAGAAATCGAGTTTTAAATGCAGAAATGTTTGCATTTAAAAACCAAGAAGAAAACAGCAAACCAGACTGAAATCGGTTGAGTTTTAGCCAAGTTATGATCATAAAACGAATGAGGGTTTTAGTATTTTTCAGCCCAAAAATTTGACCCAATTTTTGAAAAAAATGTAAGGGGTTACATCGTTAAAATTGTCAAAAATTGGCCAAAAATTAGAAATCGAGTTTTAAATGCAGAAATGTTTGCATTTAAAAACCAAGAAGAAAACAGCAAACCAGACTGAAATCGGTTGAGTTTTAGCCAAGTTATGATCATAAAACGAATGAGGGTTTTAGTATTTTTCAGCCCAAAATTTGACCCAATTTTTGAAAAAAATGTAAGGGGTTACATCGTTAAAATTGTCAAAAATTGGCCAAAAATTAGAAATCGAGTTTTAAATGCAGAAATGTTTGCATTTAAAAACCAAGAAGAAAACAGCAAACCAGACTGAAATCGGTTGAGTTTTAGCCAAGTTATGATCATAAAACGAATGAGGGTTTTAGTATTTTTCAGCCCAAAAATTTGACCCAATTTTTGAAAAAATGTAAGGGGTTACATCGTTAAAATTGTCAAAAATTGGCCAAAAATTAGAAATCGAGTTTTAAATGCAGAAATGTTTGCATTTAAAAACCAAGAAGAAAACAGCAAACCAGACTGAAATCGGTTGAGTTTTAGCCAAGTTATGATCATAAAACGAATGAGGGTTTTAGTATTTTTCAGCCCAAAAATTTGACCCAATTTTTGAAAAAATGTAAGGGGTTACATCGCAAAAATTGTCAAAAATTGGCCAAAAATTAGAAATCGAGTTTTAAATGCAGAAATGTTTGCATTTAAAAACCAAGAAGAAAACAGCAAACCAGACTGAAATCGGTTGAGTTTTAGCCAAGTTATGATCATAAAACGAATGAGGGTTTTAGTATTTTTCAGCCCAAAAATTTGACCCAATTTTTGAAAAAAATGTAAGGGGTTACATCGTTAAAATTGTCAAAAATTGGCCAAAAATTAGAAATCGAGTTTTAAATGCAGAAATGTTTGCATTTAAAAACCAAGAAGAAAACAGCAAACCAGACTGAAATCGGTTGAGTTTTAGCCAAGTTATGATCATAAAACGAATGAGGGTTTTAGTATTTTTCAGCCCAAAAATTTGACCCAATTTTTGAAAAAAATGTAAGGGGTTACATCGTTAAAATTGTCAAAAATTGGCCAAAAATTAGAAATCGAGTTTTAAATGCAGAAATGTTTGCATTTAAAAACCAAGAAGAAAACAGCAAACCAGACTGAAATCGGTTGAGTTTTAGCCAAGTTATGATCATAAAACGAATGAGGGTTTTAGTATTTTTCAGCCCAAAAATTTGACCCAATTTTTGAAAAAAATGTAAGGGGTTACATCGCAAAAATTGTCAAAAATTGGCCAAAAATTAGAAATCGAGTTTTAAATGCAGAAATGTTTGCATTTAAAAACCAAGAAGAAAACAGCAAACCAGACTGAAATCGGTTGAGTTTTAGCCAAGTTATGATCATAAAACGAATGAGGGTTTTAGTATTTTTCAGCCCAAAAATTTGACCCAATTTTGAAAAAAATGTAAGGGGTTACATCGTTAAAATTGTCAAAAATTGGCCAAAAATTAGAAATCGAGTTTTAAATGCAGAAATGTTTGCATTTAAAAACCAAGAAGAAAACAGCAAACCAGACTGAAATCGGTTGAGTTTTAGCCAAGTTATGATCATAAAACGAATGAGGGTTTTAGTATTTTTCAGCCCAAAAAATTGACCCAATTTTTGAAAAAAAATGTAAGGGGTTACATCGTTAAAATTGTCAAAAATTAAATGCATTTAAAAACCAAGAAGAAAACAGCAAACCAGACTGAAATCGGTTGAGTTTTAGCCAAGTTATGATCATAAAACGAATGAGGGTTTTAGTATTTTTCAGCCCAAAAATTTGACCAAATTTTTGAAAAAAATGTAAGGGGTTACATCGTTAAAATTTAAAAAAATTGGCCAAAAATTAGAAATCGAGTTTTAAATGCAGAAATGTTTGCATTTAAAAACCAAGAAGAAAACAGCAAACCAGACTGAAATCGGTTGAGTTTTAGCCAAGTTATGATCATAAAACGAATGAGGGTTTTAGTATTTTTCAGCCAAAAAATTTGACCCAATTTTTGAAAAAAATTAAGGGGTTACATCGTTAAAATTGTCAAAAATTGGCCAAAAATTAGAAATCGAGTTTTAAATGCAGAAATGTTTGCATTTAAAAACCAAGAAGAAAACAGCAAACCAGACTGAAATCGGTTGAGTTTTAGCCAAGTTATGATCATAAAACGAATGGGGGTTTTAGTATTTTTCAGCCCAAAAATTTGACCCAATTTTTGAAAAAAATGTAAGGGGTTACATCGTTAAAATTGTCAAAAATTGGCCAAAAATTAGAAATCGAGTTTTAAATGCAGAAATGTTTGCATTTAAAAACCAAGAAGAAAACAGCAAACCAGACTGAAATCGGTTGAGTTTTAGCCAAGTTATGATCATAAAACGAATGAGGGTTTTAGTATTTTTCAGCCCAAAAATTTGACCCAATTTTTGAAAAAAATGTAAGGGGTTACATCGTTAAAATTGTCAAAAATTGGCCAAAAATTAGAAATCGAGTTTTAAATGCAGAAATGTTTGCATTTAAAAACCAAGAAGAAAACAGCAAACCAGACTGAAATCGGTTGAGTTTTAGCCAAGTTATGATCATAAAACGAATGAGGGTTTTAGTATTTTTCAGCCCAAAAATTTGACCCAATTTTTGAAAAAAATGTAAGGGGTTACATCGCTAAAAATTGTCAAAAATTGGCCAAAAATTAGAAATCGAGTTTTAAATGCAGAAATGTTTGCATTTAAAAACCAAGAAGAAAACAGCAAACCAGACTGAAATCGGTTGAGTTTTAGCCAAGTTATGATCATAAAACGAATGAGGGTTTTAGTATTTTTCAGCCCAAAAATTTGACCCAATTTTTGAAAAAAATGTAAGGGGTTACATCGTTAAAATTGTCAAAAATTGGCCAAAAATTAGAAATCGAGTTTTAAATGCAGAAATGTTTGCATTTAAAAACCAAGAAGAAAACAGCAAACCAGACTGAAATCGGTTGAGTTTTAGCCAAGTTATGATCATAAAACGAATGAGGGTTTTAGTATTTTTCAGCCCAAAAATTTGACCCAATTTTTGAAAAAAATGTAAGGGGTTACATCGTTAAAATTGTCAAAAATTGGCCAAAAATTAGAAATCGAGTTTTAAATGCAGAAATGTTTGCATTTAAAAACCAAGAAGAAAACAGCAAACCAGACTGAAATCGGTTGAGTTTTAGCCAAGTTATGATCATAAAACGAATGAGGGTTTTAGTATTTTTCAGCCCAAAAATTTGACCCAATTTTTGAAAAAAATGTAAGGGGTTACATCGTTAAAATTGTCAAAAATTGGCCAAAAATTAGAAATCGAGTTTTAAATGCAGAAATGTTTGCATTTAAAAACCAAGAAGAAAACAGCAAACCAGACTGAAATCGGTTGAGTTTTAGCCAAGTTATGATCATAAAACGAATGAGGGTTTTAGTATTTTTCAGCCCAAAAATTTTACCCAATTTTTGAAAAAAATGTAAGGGGTTACATCGTTAAAATTGTCAAAAATTGGCCAAAAATTAGAAATCGAGTTTTAAATGCAGAAATGTTTGCATTTAAAAACCAAGAAGAAAACAGCAAACCAGACTGAAATCGGTTGAGTTTTAGCCAAGTTATGATCATAAAACGAATGAGGGTTTTAGTATTTTTCAGCCCAAAAATTTGACCCAATTTTTGAAAAAAATGTAAGGGGTTACATCGTTAAAATTGTCAAAAATTGGCCAAAAATTAGAAATCGAGTTTTAAATGCAGAAATGTTTGCATTTAAAAACCAAGAAGAAAACAGCAAACCAGACTGAAATCGGTTGAGTTTTAGCCAAGTTATGATCATAAAACGAATGAGGGTTTTAGTATTTTTCAGCCCAAAAATTTGACCCAATTTTTGAAAAAAATGTAAGGGGTTACATCGTTAAAATTGTCAAAAATTGGCCAAAAATTAGAAATCGAGTTTTAAATGCAAAAATGTTTGCATTTAAAACACCAAGAAGAAAACAGCAAACCAGACTGAAATCGGTTGAGTTTTAGCCAAGTTATGATCATAAAACGAATGAGGGTTTTAGTATTTTTCAGCCCAAAAATTTGACCCAATTTTTGAAAAAAATGTAAGGGGTTACATCGTTAAAATTGTCAAAAATTGGCCAAAAATTAGAAATCGAGTTTTAAATGCAGAAATGTTTGCGTTTAAAAACCAAGAAGAAAACAGCAAACCAGACTGAAATCGGTTGAGTTTTAGCCAAGTTATGATCATAAAACGAATGAGGGTTTTAGTATTTTTCAGCCCAAAAATTTGACCCAATTTTTGAAAAAAATGTAAGGGGTTACATCGTTAAAATTGTCAAAAATTGGCCAAAAATTAGAAATCGAGTTTTAAATGCAGAAATGTTTGCGTTTAAAAACCAAGAAGAAAACAGCAAACCAGACTGAAATCGGTTGAGTTTTAGCCAAGTTATGATCATAAAACGAATGAGGGTTTTAGTATTTTTCAGCCCAAAAATTTGACCCAATTTTTGAAAAAAATGTAAGGGGTTACATCGTTAAAATTGTCAAAAATTGGCCAAAAATTAGAAATCGAGTTTTAAATGCAGAAATGTTTGCGTTTAAAAACCAAGAAGAAAACAGCAAACCAGACTGAAATCGGTTGAGTTTTAGCCAAGTTATGATCATAAAACGAATGAGGGTTTTAGTATTTTTCAGCCAAAAATTTCCCAAAAAAAATGTAAGGGGTTACATCGTTAAAATTGTCAAAATTGGCCAAAAATTAATTAAATGCAGAAATGTTTGCATTTAAAAACCAAGAAGAAAACAGCAAACCAGACTGAAATCGGTTGAGTTTTAGCCAAGTTATGATCATAAAACGAATGAGGGTTTTAGTATTTTTCAGCCCAAAAATTTGACCCAATTTTTGAAAAAAATGTAAGGGGTTACATCGTTAAAATTGTCAAAAATTGGCCAAAAATTAGAAATCGAGTTTTAAATGCAGAAATGTTTGCGTTTAAAAACCAAGAAGAAAACAGCAAACCAGACTGAAATCGGTTGAGTTTTAGCCAAGTTATGATCATAAAACGAATGAGGGTTTTAGTATTTTTCAGCCCAAAAATTTGACCCAATTTTTAAAAAAAATGTAAGGGGTTACATCGTTAAAATTGTCAAAAATTGGCCAAAAATTAGAAATCGAGTTTTAAATGCAGAAATGTTTGCGTTTAAAAACGAAGAAAACAAGAAGAAAACAGCAAACCAGACTGAAATCGGTTGAGTTTTAGCCAAGTTATGATCATAAAACGAATGAGGGTTTTAGTATTTTTCAGCCCAAAATTTGACCCAATTTTTGAAAAAAATGTAAGGGGTTACATCGTTAAAATTGTCAAAAATTGGCCAAAAATTAGAAATCGAGTTTTAAATGCAGAAATGTTTGCGTTTAAAAACCAAGAAGAAAACAGCAAACCAGACTGAAATCGGTTGAGTTTTAGCCAAGTTATGATCATAAAACGAATGAGGGTTTTAGTATTTTTCAGCCCAAAAATTTGACCCAATTTTTGAAAAAAATGTAAGGGGTTACATCGTTAAAATTGTCAAAAATTGGCCAAAAATTAGAAATCGAGTTTTAAATGCAGAAATGTTTGCGTTTAAAAACCAAGAAGAAAACAGCAAACCAGACTGAAATCGGTTGAGTTTTAGCCAAGTTATGATCATAAAACGAATGAGGGTTTTAGTATTTTTCAGCCCAAAAATTTGACCCAATTTTTGAAAAAAATGTAAGGGGTTACATCGTTAAAATTGTCAAAAATTGGCCAAAAATTAGAAATCGAGTTTTAAATGCAGAAATGTTTGCGTTTAAAAACCAAGAAGAAAACAGCAAACCAGACTGAAATCGGTTGAGTTTTAGCCAAGTTATGATCATAAAACGAATGAGGGTTTTAGTATTTTTCAGCCCAAAAATTTGACCCAATTTTGAAAAAAATGTAAGGGGTTACATCGTTAAAATTGTCAAAAATTGGCCAAAAATTAGAAATCGAGTTTTAAATGCAGAAATGTTTGCGTTTAAAAACCAAGAAGAAAACAGCAAACCAGACTGAAATCGGTTGAGTTTTAGCCAAGTTATGATCATAAAACGAATGAGGGTTTTAGTATTTTTCAGCCCAAAAATTTGACCCAATTTTTGAAAAAAATGTAAGGGGTTACATCGTTAAAATTGTCAAAAATTGGCCAAAAATTAGAAATCGAGTTTTAAATGCAGAAATGTTTGCGTTTAAAAACCAAGAAGAAAACAGCAAACCAGACTGAAATCGGTTGAGTTTTAGCCAAGTTATGATCATAAAACGAATGAGGGTTTTAGTATTTTTCAGCCCAAAAATTTGACCCAATTTTTGAAAAAAATGTAAGGGGTTACATCGTTAAAATTGTCAAAAATTGGCCAAAAATTAGAAATCGAGTTTTAAATGCAGAAATGTTTGCGTTTAAAAACCAAGAAGAAAACAGCAAACCAGACTGAAATCGGTTGAGTTTTAGCCAAGTTATGATCATAAAACGAATGAGGGTTTTAGTATTTTTCAGCCCAAAAATTTGACCCAATTTTTGAAAAAAATGTAAGGGGTTACATCGTTAAAATTGTCAAAAATTGGCCAAAAATTAGAAATCGAGTTTTAAATGCAGAAATGTTTGCGTTTAAAAACCAAGAAGAAAACAGCAAACCAGACTGAAATCGGTTGAGTTTTAGCCAAGTTATGATCATAAAACGAATGAGGGTTTTAGTATTTTTCAGCCCAAAAATTTGACCCAATTTTTGAAAAAAATGTAAGGGGTTACATCGTTAAAATTGTCAAAAATTGGCCAAAAATTAGAAATCGAGTTTTAAATGCAGAAATGTTTGCGTTTAAAAACCAAGAAGAAAACAGCAAACCAGACTGAAATCGGTTGAGTTTTAGCCAAGTTATGATCATAAAACGAATGAGGGTTTTAGTATTTTTCAGCCCAAAAATTTGACCCAATTTTTGAAAAAATGTAAGGGGTTACATCGTTAAAATTGTCAAAAATTGGCCAAAAATTAGAAATCGAGTTTTAAATGCAGAAATGTTTGCGTTTAAAAACCAAGAAGAAAACAGCAAACCAGACTGAAATCGGTTGAGTTTTAGCCAAGTTATGATCATAAAACGAATGAGGGTTTTAGTATTTTTCAGCCCAAAAATTTGACCCAATTTTTGAAAAAAATGTAAGGGGTTACATCGTTAAAATTGTCAAAAATTGGCCAAAAATTAGAAATCGAGTTTTAAATGCAGAAATGTTTGCGTTTAAAAACCAAGAAGAAAACAGCAAACCAGACTGAAATCGGTTGAGTTTTAGCCAAGTTATGATCATAAAACGAATGAGGGTTTTAGTATTTTTCAGCCCAAAAATTTGACCCAATTTTTGAAAAAAATGTAAGGGGTTACATCGTTAAAATTGTCAAAAATTGGCCAAAAATTAGAAATCGAGTTTTAAATGCAGAAATGTTTGCGTTTAAAAACCAAGAAGAAAACAGCAAACCAGACTGAAATCGGTTGAGTTTTAGCCAAGTTATGATCATAAAACGAATGAGGGTTTTAGTATTTTTCAGCCCAAAATTTGACCCAATTTTTGAAAAAAATGTAAGGGGTTACATCGTTAAAATTGTCAAAAATTGGCCAAAAATTAGAAATCGAGTTTTAAATGCAGAAATGTTTGCGTTTAAAAACCAAGAAGAAAACAGCAAACCAGACTGAAATCGGTTGAGTTTTAGCCAAGTTATGATCATAAAACGAATGAGGGTTTTAGTATTTTTCAGCCCAAAAATTTGACCCAATTTTTGAAAAAAATGTAAGGGGTTACATCGTTAAAATTGTCAAAAATTGGCCAAAAATTAGAAATCGAGTTTTAAATGCAGAAATGTTTGCGTTTAAAAACCAAGAAGAAAACAGCAAACCAGACTGAAATCGGTTGAGTTTTAGCCAAGTTATGATCATAAAACGAATGAGGGTTTTAGTATTTTTCAGCCCAAAAATTTGACCCAATTTTTGAAAAAAATGTAAGGGGTTACATCGTTAAAATTGTCAAAAATTGGCCAAAAATTAGAAATCGAGTTTTAAATGCAGAAATGTTTGCGTTTAAAAACCAAGAAGAAAACAGCAAACCAGACTGAAATCGGTTGAGTTTTAGCCAAGTTATGATCATAAAACGAATGAGGGTTTTAGTATTTTTCAGCCCAAAAATTTGACCCAATTTTTGAAAAAAATGTAAGGGGTTACATCGTTAAAATTGTCAAAAATTGGCCAAAAATTAGAAATCGAGTTTTAAATGCAGAAATGTTTGCGTTTAAAAACCAAGAAGAAAACAGCAAACCAGACTGAAATCGGTTGAGTTTTAGCCAAGTTATGATCATAAAACGAATGAGGGTTTTAGTATTTTTCAGCCCAAAAATTTGACCCAATTTTTGAAAAAAATGTAAGGGGTTACATCGTTAAAATTGTCAAAAATTGGCCAAAAATTAGAAATCGAGTTTTAAATGCAGAAATGTTTGCGTTTAAAAACCAAGAAGAAAACAGCAAACCAGACTGAAATCGGTTGAGTTTTAGCCAAGTTATGATCATAAAACGAATGAGGGTTTTAGTATTTTTCAGCCCAAAATTTGACCCAATTTTTGAAAAAATGTAAGGGGTTACATCGTTAAAATTGTCAAAAATTGGCCAAAAATTAGAAATCGAGTTTTAAATGCAGAAATGTTTGCGTTTAAAAACCAAGAAGAAAACAGCAAACCAGACTGAAATCGGTTGAGTTTTAGCCAAGTTATGATCATAAAACGAATGAGGGTTTTAGTATTTTTCAGCCCAAAAATTTGACCCAATTTTTGAAAAAAATGTAAGGGGTTACATCGTTAAAATTGTCAAAAATTGGCCAAAAATTAGAAATCGAGTTTTAAATGCAGAAATGTTTGCGTTTAAAAACCAAGAAGAAAACAGCAAACCAGACTGAAATCGGTTGAGTTTTAGCCAAGTTATGATCATAAAACGAATGAGGGTTTTAGTATTTTTCAGCCCAAAAATTTGACCCAATTTTTGAAAAAAATGTAAGGGGTTACATCGTTAAAATTGTCAAAAATTGGCCAAAAATTAGAAATCGAGTTTTAAATGCAGAAATGTTTGCGTTTAAAAACCAAGAAGAAAACAGCAAACCAGACTGAAATCGGTTGAGTTTTAGCCAAGTTATGATCATAAAACGAATGAGGGTTTTAGTATTTTTCAGCCCAAAAATTTGACCCAATTTTTGAAAAAATGTAAGGGGTTACATCGTTAAAATTGTCAAAAATTGGCCAAAAATTAGAAATCGAGTTTTAAATGCAGAAATGTTTGCGTTTAAAAACCAAGAAGAAAACAGCAAACCAGACTGAAATCGGTTGAGTTTTAGCCAAGTTATGATCATAAAACGAATGAGGGTTTTAGTATTTTTCAGCCCAAAAATTTGACCCAATTTTTGAAAAAATGTAAGGGGTTACATCGTTAAAATTGTCAAAAATTGGCCAAAAATTAGAAATCGAGTTTTAAATGCAGAAATGTTTGCGTTTAAAAACCAAGAAGAAAACAGCAAACCAGACTGAAATCGGTTGAGTTTTAGCCAAGTTATGATCATAAAACGAATGAGGGTTTTAGTATTTTTCAGCCCAAAAATTTGACCCAATTTTTGAAAAAATGTAAGGGGTTACATCGTTAAAATTGTCAAAAATTGGCCAAAAATTAGAAATCGAGTTTTAAATGCAGAAATGTTTGCGTTTAAAAACCAAGAAGAAAACAGCAAACCAGACTGAAATCGGTTGAGTTTTAGCCAAGTTATGATCATAAAACGAATGAGGGTTTTAGTATTTTTCAGCCCAAAAATTTGACCCAATTTTTGAAAAAAATGTAAGGGGTTACATCGTTAAAATTGTCAAAAATTGGCCAAAAATTAGAAATCGAGTTTTAAATGCAGAAATGTTTGCGTTTAAAAACCAAGAAGAAAACAGCAAACCAGACTGAAATCGGTTGAGTTTTAGCCAAGTTATGATCATAAAACGAATGAGGGTTTTAGTATTTTTCAGCCCAAAAATTTGACCCAATTTTGAAAAAAATGTAAGGGGTTACATCGTTAAAATTGTCAAAAATTGGCCAAAAATTAGAAATCGAGTTTTAAATGCAGAAATGTTTGCGTTTAAAAACCAAGAAGAAAACAGCAAACCAGACTGAAATCGGTTGAGTTTTAGCCAAGTTATGATCATAAAACGAATGAGGGTTTTAGTATTTTTCAGCCCAAAAATTTGACCCAATTCGTTAAAATTGTCAAAAATTGGCCAAAAATTAGAAATCGAGTTTTAAATGCAGAAATGTTTGCGTTTAAAAACCAAGAAGAAAACAGCAAACCAGACTGAAATCGGTTGAGTTTTAGCCAAGTTATGATCATAAAACGAATGAGGGTTTTAGTATTTTTCAGCCCAAAATTTGACCCAATTTTTGAAAAAATGTAAGGGGTTACATCGTTAAAATTGTCAAAAATTGGCCAAAAATTAGAAATCGAGTTTTAAATGCAGAAATGTTTGCGTTTAAAAACCAAGAAGAAAACAGCAAACCAGACTGAAATCGGTTGAGTTTTAGCCAAGTTATGATCATAAAACGAATGAGGGTTTTAGTATTTTTCAGCCCAAAAATTTGACCCAATTTTTGAAAAAAATGTAAGGGGTTACATCGTTAAAATTGTCAAAAATTGGCCAAAAATTAGAAATCGAGTTTTAAATGCAGAAATGTTTGCGTTTAAAAACCAAGAAGAAAACAGCAAACCAGACTGAAATCGGTTGAGTTTTAGCCAAGTTATGATCATAAAACGAATGAGGGTTTTAGTATTTTTCAGCCCAAAATTTGACCCAATTTTGAAAAAATGTAAGGGGTTACATCGTTAAAATTGTCAAAAATTGGCCAAAAATTAGAAATCGAGTTTTAAATGCAGAAATGTTTGCGTTTAAAAACCAAGAAGAAAACAGCAAACCAGACTGAAATCGGTTGAGTTTTAGCCAAGTTATGATCATAAAACGAATGAGGGTTTTAGTATTTTTCAGCCCAAAAATTTGACCCAATTTTTGAAAAAAATGTAAGGGGTTACATCGTTAAAATTGTCAAAAATTGGCCAAAAATTAGAAATCGAGTTTTAAATGCAGAAATGTTTGCGTTTAAAAACCAAGAAGAAAACAGCAAACCAGACTGAAATCGGTTGAGTTTTAGCCAAGTTATGATCATAAAACGAATGAGGGTTTTAGTATTTTTCAGCCCAAAATTTGACCCAATTTTTGAAAAAATGTAAGGGGTTACATCGTTAAAATTGTCAAAAATTGGCCAAAAATTAGAAATCGAGTTTTAAATGCAGAAATGTTTGCGTTTAAAAACCAAGAAGAAAACAGCAAACCAGACTGAAATCGGTTGAGTTTTAGCCAAGTTATGATCATAAAACGAATGAGGGTTTTAGTATTTTTCAGCCCAAAATTTGACCCAATTTTTGAAAAAAATGTAAGGGGTTACATCGTTAAAATTGTCAAAAATTGGCCAAAAATTAGAAATCGAGTTTTAAATGCAGAAATGTTTGCGTTTAAAAACCAAGAAGAAAACAGCAAACCAGACTGAAATCGGTTGAGTTTTAGCCAAGTTATGATCATAAAACGAATGAGGGTTTTAGTATTTTTCAGCCCAAAAATTTGACCCAATTTTTGAAAAAATGTAAGGGGTTACATCGTTAAAATTGTCAAAAATTGGCCAAAAATTAGAAATCGAGTTTTAAATGCAGAAATGTTTGCGTTTAAAAACCAAGAAGAAAACAGCAAACCAGACTGAAATCGGTTGAGTTTTAGCCAAGTTATGATCATAAAACGAATGAGGGTTTTAGTATTTTTCAGCCCAAAATTTGACCCAATTTTTGAAAAAAATGTAAGGGGTTACATCGTTAAAATTGTCAAAAATTGGCCAAAAATTAGAAATCGAGTTTTAAATGCAGAAATGTTTGCGTTTAAAAACCAAGAAGAAAACAGCAAACCAGACTGAAATCGGTTGAGTTTTAGCCAAGTTATGATCATAAAACGAATGAGGGTTTTAGTATTTTTCAGCCCAAAAATTTGACCCAATTTTTGAAAAAAATGTAAGGGGTTACATCGTTAAAATTGTCAAAAATTGGCCAAAAATTAGAAATCGAGTTTTAAATGCAGAAATGTTTGCGTTTAAAAACCAAGAAGAAAACAGCAAACCAGACTGAAATCGGTTGAGTTTTAGCCAAGTTATGATCATAAAACGAATGAGGGTTTTAGTATTTTTCAGCCCAAAATTTGACCCAATTTTTGAAAAAATGTAAGGGGTTACATCGTTAAAATTGTCAAAAATTGGCCAAAAATTAGAAATCGAGTTTTAAATGCAGAAATGTTTGCGTTTAAAAACCAAGAAGAAAACAGCAAACCAGACTGAAATCGGTTGAGTTTTAGCCAAGTTATGATCATAAAACGAATGAGGGTTTTAGTATTTTTCAGCCCAAAAATTTGACCCAATTTTTGAAAAAAATGTAAGGGGTTACATCGTTAAAATTGTCAAAAATTGGCCAAAAATTAGAAATCGAGTTTTAAATGCAGAAATGTTTGCGTTTAAAAACCAAGAAGAAAACAGCAAACCAGACTGAAATCGGTTGAGTTTTAGCCAAGTTATGATCATAAAACGAATGAGGGTTTTAGTATTTTTCAGCCCAAAAATTTGACCCAATTTTTGAAAAAAATGTAAGGGGTTACATCGTTAAAATTGTCAAAAATTGGCCAAAAATTAGAAATCGAGTTTTAAATGCAGAAATGTTTGCGTTTAAAAACCAAGAAGAAAACAGCAAACCAGACTGAAATCGGTTGAGTTTTAGCCAAGTTATGATCATAAAACGAATGAGGGTTTTAGTATTTTTCAGCCCAAAATTTGACCCAATTTTTGAAAAAAATGTAAGGGGTTACATCGTTAAAATTGTCAAAAATTGGCCAAAAATTAGAAATCGAGTTTTAAATGCAGAAATGTTTGCGTTTAAAAACCAAGAAGAAAACAGCAAACCAGACTGAAATCGGTTGAGTTTTAGCCAAGTTATGATCATAAAACGAATGAGGGTTTTAGTATTTTTCAGCCCAAAATTTGACCCAATTTTTGAAAAAAATGTAAGGGGTTACATCGTTAAAATTGTCAAAAATTGGCCAAAAATTAGAAATCGAGTTTTAAATGCAGAAATGTTTGCGTTTAAAAACCAAGAAGAAAACAGCAAACCAGACTGAAATCGGTTGAGTTTTAGCCAAGTTATGATCATAAAACGAATGAGGGTTTTAGTATTTTTCAGCCCAAAAATTTGACCCAATTTTTGAAAAAAATGTAAGGGGTTACATCGTTAAAATTGTCAAAAATTGGCCAAAAATTAGAAATCGAGTTTTAAATGCAGAAATGTTTGCGTTTAAAAACCAAGAAGAAAACAGCAAACCAGACTGAAATCGGTTGAGTTTTAGCCAAGTTATGATCATAAAACGAATGAGGGTTTTAGTATTTTTCAGCCCAAAATTTGACCCAATTTTTGAAAAAAATGTAAGGGGTTACATCGTTAAAATTGTCAAAAATTGGCCAAAAATTAGAAATCGAGTTTTAAATGCAGAAATGTTTGCGTTTAAAAACCAAGAAGAAAACAGCAAACCAGACTGAAATCGGTTGAGTTTTAGCCAAGTTATGATCATAAAACGAATGAGGGTTTTAGTATTTTTCAGCCCAAAAATTTGACCCAATTTTGAAAAAAATGTAAGGGGTTACATCGTTAAAATTGTCAAAAATTGGCCAAAAATTAGAAATCGAGTTTTAAATGCAGAAATGTTTGCGTTTAAAAACCAAGAAGAAAACAGCAAACCAGACTGAAATCGGTTGAGTTTTAGCCAAGTTATGATCATAAAACGAATGAGGGTTTTAGTATTTTTCAGCCCAAAAATTTGACCCAATTTTTGAAAAAAATGTAAGGGGTTACATCGTTAAAATTGTCAAAAATTGGCCAAAAATTAGAAATCGAGTTTTAAATGCAGAAATGTTTGCGTTTAAAAACCAAGAAGAAAACAGCAAACCAGACTGAAATCGGTTGAGTTTTAGCCAAGTTATGATCATAAAACGAATGAGGGTTTTAGTATTTTTCAGCCCAAAAATTTGACCCAATTTTGAAAAAAATGTAAGGGGTTACATCGTTAAAATTGTCAAAAATTGGCCAAAAATTAGAAATCGAGTTTTAAATGCAGAAATGTTTGCGTTTAAAAACCAAGAAGAAAACAGCAAACCAGACTGAAATCGGTTGAGTTTTAGCCAAGTTATGATCATAAAACGAATGAGGGTTTTAGTATTTTTCAGCCCAAAAATTTGACCCAATTTTTGAAAAAATGTAAGGGGTTACATCGTTAAAATTGTCAAAAATTGGCCAAAAATTAGAAATCGAGTTTTAAATGCAGAAATGTTTGCGTTTAAAAAACCAAGAAGAAAACAGCAAACCAGACTGAAATCGGTTGAGTTTTAGCCAAGTTATGATCATAAAACGAATGAGGGTTTTAGTATTTTTCAGCCCAAAAATTTGACCCAATTTTTGAAAAAATGTAAGGGGTTACATCGTTAAAATTGTCAAAAATTGGCCAAAAATTAGAAATCGAGTTTTAAATGCAGAAATGTTTGCGTTTAAAAACCAAGAAGAAAACAGCAAACCAGACTGAAATCGGTTGAGTTTTAGCCAAGTTATGATCATAAAACGAATGAGGGTTTTAGTATTTTTCAGCCCAAAAATTTGACCCAATTTTGAAAAAATGTAAGGGGTTACATCGTTAAAATTGTCAAAAATTGGCCAAAAATTAGAAATCGAGTTTTAAATGCAGAAATGTTTGCGTTTAAAAACCAAGAAGAAAACAGCAAACCAGACTGAAATCGGTTGAGTTTTAGCCAAGTTATGATCATAAAACGAATGAGGGTTTTAGTATTTTTCAGCCCAAAATTTGACCCAATTTTTGAAAAAAATGTAAGGGGTTACATCGTTAAAATTGTCAAAAATTGGCCAAAAATTAGAAATCGAGTTTTAAATGCAGAAATGTTTGCGTTTAAAAACCAAGAAGAAAACAGCAAACCAGACTGAAATCGGTTGAGTTTTAGCCAAGTTATGATCATAAAACGAATGAGGGTTTTAGTATTTTTCAGCCCAAAATTTGACCCAATTTTTGAAAAAATGTAAGGGGTTACATCGTTAAAATTGTCAAAAATTGGCCAAAAATTAGAAATCGAGTTTTAAATGCAGAAATGTTTGCGTTTAAAAACCAAGAAGAAAACAGCAAACCAGACTGAAATCGGTTGAGTTTTAGCCAAGTTATGATCATAAAACGAATGAGGGTTTTAGTATTTTTCAGCCCAAAATTTGACCCAATTTTTGAAAAAATGTAAGGGGTTACATCGTTAAAATTGTCAAAAATTGGCCAAAAATTAGAAATCGAGTTTTAAATGCAGAAATGTTTGCGTTTAAAAACCAAGAAGAAAACAGCAAACCAGACTGAAATCGGTTGAGTTTTAGCCAAGTTATGATCATAAAACGAATGAGGGTTTTAGTATTTTTCAGCCCAAAAATTTGACCCAATTTTTGAAAAAAATGTAAGGGGTTACATCGTTAAAATTGTCAAAAATTGGCCAAAAATTAGAAATCGAGTTTTAAATGCAGAAATGTTTGCGTTTAAAAACCAAGAAGAAAACAGCAAACCAGACTGAAATCGGTTGAGTTTTAGCCAAGTTATGATCATAAAACGAATGAGGGTTTTAGTATTTTTCAGCCCAAAAATTTGACCCAATTTTTGAAAAAAATGTAAGGGGTTACATCGTTAAAATTGTCAAAAATTGGCCAAAAATTAGAAATCGAGTTTTAAATGCAGAAATGTTTGCGTTTAAAAACCAAGAAGAAAACAGCAAACCAGACTGAAATCGGTTGAGTTTTAGCCAAGTTATGATCATAAAACGAATGAGGGTTTTAGTATTTTTCAGCCCAAAAATTTGACCCAATTTTTGAAAAAATGTAAGGGGTTACATCGTTAAAATTGTCAAAAATTGGCCAAAAATTAGAAATCGAGTTTTAAATGCAGAAATGTTTGCGTTTAAAAACCAAGAAGAAAACAGCAAACCAGACTGAAATCGGTTGAGTTTTAGCCAAGTTATGATCATAAAACGAATGAGGGTTTTAGTATTTTTCAGCCCCAAAATTTGACCCAATTTTTGAAAAAAATGTAAGGGGTTACATCGTTAAAATTGTCAAAAATTGGCCAAAAATTAGAAATCGAGTTTTAAATGCAGAAATGTTTGCGTTTAAAAACCAAGAAGAAAACAGCAAACCAGACTGAAATCGGTTGAGTTTTAGCCAAGTTATGATCATAAAACGAATGAGGGTTTTAGTATTTTTCAGCCCAAAATTTGACCCAATTTTGAAAAATGTAAGGGGTTACATCGTTAAAATTGTCAAAAATTGGCCAAAAATTAGAAATCGAGTTTTAAATGCAGAAATGTTTGCGTTTAAAAACCAAGAAGAAAACAGCAAACCAGACTGAAATCGGTTGAGTTTTAGCCAAGTTATGATCATAAAACGAATGAGGGTTTTAGTATTTTTCAGCCCAAAAATTTGACCCAATTTTTGAAAAAATGTAAGGGGTTACATCGTTAAAATTGTCAAAAATTGGCCAAAAATTAGAAATCGAGTTTTAAATGCAGAAATGTTTGCGTTTAAAAACCAAGAAGAAAACAGCAAACCAGACTGAAATCGGTTGAGTTTTAGCCAAGTTATGATCATAAAACGAATGAGGGTTTTAGTATTTTTCAGCCCAAAAATTTGACCCAATTTTTGAAAAAAATGTAAGGGGTTACATCGTTAAAATTGTCAAAAATTGGCCAAAAATTAGAAATCGAGTTTTAAATGCAGAAATGTTTGCGTTTAAAAACCAAGAAGAAAACAGCAAACCAGACTGAAATCGGTTGAGTTTTAGCCAAGTTATGATCATAAAACGAATGAGGGTTTTAGTATTTTTCAGCCCAAAAATTTGACCCAATTTTTGAAAAAAATGTAAGGGGTTACATCGTTAAAATTGTCAAAAATTGGCCAAAAATTAGAAATCGAGTTTTAAATGCAGAAATGTTTGCGTTTAAAAACCAAGAAGAAAACAGCAAACCAGACTGAAATCGGTTGAGTTTTAGCCAAGTTATGATCATAAAACGAATGAGGGTTTTAGTATTTTTCAGCCCAAAAATTTGACCCAATTTTTGAAAAAAATGTAAGGGGTTACATCGTTAAAATTGTCAAAAATTGGCCAAAAATTAGAAATCGAGTTTTAAATGCAGAAATGTTTGCGTTTAAAAACCAAGAAGAAAACAGCAAACCAGACTGAAATCGGTTGAGTTTTAGCCAAGTTATGATCATAAAACGAATGAGGGTTTTAGTATTTTTCAGCCCAAAATTTGACCCAATTTTGAAAAAATGTAAGGGGTTACATCGTTAAAATTGTCAAAAATTGGCCAAAAATTAGAAATCGAGTTTTAAATGCAGAAATGTTTGCGTTTAAAAACCAAGAAGAAAACAGCAAACCAGACTGAAATCGGTTGAGTTTTAGCCAAGTTATGATCATAAAACGAATGAGGGTTTTAGTATTTTTCAGCCCAAAAATTTGACCCAATTTTTGAAAAAAATGTAAGGGGTTACATCGTTAAAATTGTCAAAAATTGGCCAAAAATTAGAAATCGAGTTTTAAATGCAGAAATGTTTGCGTTTAAAAACCAAGAAGAAAACAGCAAACCAGACTGAAATCGGTTGAGTTTTAGCCAAGTTATGATCATAAAACGAATGAGGGTTTTAGTATTTTTCAGCCCAAAATTTGACCCAATTTTGAAAAAATGTAAGGGGTTACATCGTTAAAATTGTCAAAAATTGGCCAAAAATTAGAAATCGAGTTTTAAATGCAGAAATGTTTGCGTTTAAAAACCAAGAAGAAAACAGCAAACCAGACTGAAATCGGTTGAGTTTTAGCCAAGTTATGATCATAAAACGAATGAGGGTTTTAGTATTTTTCAGCCCAAAATTTGACCCAATTTTTGAAAAAAATGTAAGGGGTTACATCGTTAAAATTGTCAAAAATTGGCCAAAAATTAGAAATCGAGTTTTAAATGCAGAAATGTTTGCGTTTAAAAACCAAGAAGAAAACAGCAAACCAGACTGAAATCGGTTGAGTTTTAGCCAAGTTATGATCATAAAACGAATGAGGGTTTTAGTATTTTTCAGCCCAAAATTTGACCCAATTTTTGAAAAATGTAAGGGGTTACATCGTTAAAATTGTCAAAAATTGGCCAAAAATTAGAAATCGAGTTTTAAATGCAGAAATGTTTGCGTTTAAAAACCAAGAAGAAAACAGCAAACCAGACTGAAATCGGTTGAGTTTTAGCCAAGTTATGATCATAAAACGAATGAGGGTTTTAGTATTTTTCAGCCCAAAAATTTGACCCAATTTTTGAAAAAAATGTAAGGGGTTACATCGTTAAAATTGTCAAAAATTGGCCAAAAATTAGAAATCGAGTTTTAAATGCAGAAATGTTTGCGTTTAAAAACCAAGAAGAAAACAGCAAACCAGACTGAAATCGGTTGAGTTTTAGCCAAGTTATGATCATAAAACGAATGAGGGTTTTAGTATTTTTCAGCCCAAAATTTGACCCAATTTTTGAAAAAATGTAAGGGGTTACATCGTTAAAATTGTCAAAAATTGGCCAAAAATTAGAAATCGAGTTTTAAATGCAGAAATGT
This sequence comes from Drosophila jambulina, assembly GCA_018152175.1. Lineage (NCBI taxonomy): Eukaryota > Metazoa > Arthropoda > Insecta > Diptera > Drosophilidae > Drosophila > Drosophila jambulina. The sequence continues at coordinate 9,352 of JAECXH010000104.1, read as the reverse complement.
TTGCGTTTAAAAACCAAGAAGAAAACAGCAAACCAGACTGAAATCGGTTGAGTTTTAGCCAAGTTATGATCATAAAACGAATGAGGGTTTTAGTATTTTTCAGCCCAAAATTTGACCCAATTTTTGAAAAAAATGTAAGGGGTTACATCGTTAAAATTGTCAAAAATTGGCCAAAAATTAGAAATCGAGTTTTAAATGCAGAAATGTTTGCGTTTAAAAACCAAGAAGAAAACAGCAAACCAGACTGAAATCGGTTGAGTTTTAGCCAAGTTATGATCATAAAACGAATGAGGGTTTTAGTATTTTTCAGCCCAAAAATTTGACCCAATTTTTGAAAAAAATGTAAGGGGTTACATCGTTAAAATTGTCAAAAATTGGCCAAAAATTAGAAATCGAGTTTTAAATGCAGAAATGTTTGCGTTTAAAAAACCAAGAAGAAAACAGCAAACCAGACTGAAATCGGTTGAGTTTTAGCCAAGTTATGATCATAAAACGAATGAGGGTTTTAGTATTTTTCAGCCCAAAATTTGACCCAATTTTTGAAAAAATGTAAGGGGTTACATCGTTAAAATTGTCAAAAATTGGCCAAAAATTAGAAATCGAGTTTTAAATGCAGAAATGTTTGCGTTTAAAAACCAAGAAGAAAACAGCAAACCAGACTGAAATCGGTTGAGTTTTAGCCAAGTTATGATCATAAAACGAATGAGGGTTTTAGTATTTTTCAGCCCAAAATTTGACCCAATTTTTGAAAAAATGTAAGGGGTTACATCGTTAAAATTGTCAAAAATTGGCCAAAAATTAGAAATCGAGTTTTAAATGCAGAAATGTTTGCGTTTAAAAACCAAGAAGAAAACAGCAAACCAGACTGAAATCGGTTGAGTTTTAGCCAAGTTATGATCATAAAACGAATGAGGGTTTTAGTATTTTTCAGCCCAAAAATTTGACCCAATTTTGAAAAAAATGTAAGGGGTTACATCGTTAAAATTGTCAAAATTGGCCAAAAATTAGAAATCGAGTTTTAAATGCAGAAATGTTTGCGTTTAAAAACCAAGAAGAAAACAGCAAACCAGACTGAAATCGGTTGAGTTTTAGCCAAGTTATGATCATAAAACGAATGAGGGTTTTAGTATTTTTCAGCCCAAAAATTTGACCCAATTTTTGAAAAAATGTAAGGGGTTACATCGTTAAAATTGTCAAAAATTGGCCAAAAATTAGAAATCGAGTTTTAAATGCAGAAATGTTTGCGTTTAAAAACCAAGAAGAAAACAGCAAACCAGACTGAAATCGGTTGAGTTTTAGCCAAGTTATGATCATAAAACGAATGAGGGTTTTAGTATTTTTCAGCCCAAAATTTGACCCAATTTTTGAAAAAATGTAAGGGGTTACATCGTTAAAATTGTCAAAAATTGGCCAAAAATTAGAAATCGAGTTTTAAATGCAGAAATGTTTGCGTTTAAAAACCAAGAAGAAAACAGCAAACCAGACTGAAATCGGTTGAGTTTTAGCCAAGTTATGATCATAAAACGAATGAGGGTTTTAGTATTTTTCAGCCCAAAATTTGACCCAATTTTGAAAAAATGTAAGGGGTTACATCGTTAAAATTGTCAAAAATTGGCCAAAAATTAGAAATCGAGTTTTAAATGCAGAAATGTTTGCGTTTAAAAACCAAGAAGAAAACAGCAAACCAGACTGAAATCGGTTGAGTTTTAGCCAAGTTATGATCATAAAACGAATGAGGGTTTTAGTATTTTTCAGCCCAAAATTTGACCCAATTTTTGAAAAAATGTAAGGGGTTACATCGTTAAAATTGTCAAAAATTGGCCAAAAATTAGAAATCGAGTTTTAAATGCAGAAATGTTTGCGTTTAAAAACCAAGAAGAAAACAGCAAACCAGACTGAAATCGGTTGAGTTTTAGCCAAGTTATGATCATAAAACGAATGAGGGTTTTAGTATTTTTCAGCCCAAAAATTTGACCCAATTTTTGAAAAAATGTAAGGGGTTACATCGTTAAAATTGTCAAAAATTGGCCAAAAATTAGAAATCGAGTTTTAAATGCAGAAATGTTTGCGTTTAAAAACCAAGAAGAAAACAGCAAACCAGACTGAAATCGGTTGAGTTTTAGCCAAGTTATGATCATAAAACGAATGAGGGTTTTAGTATTTTTCAGCCCAAAATTTGACCCAATTTTTGAAAAAATGTAAGGGGTTACATCGTTAAAATTGTCAAAAATTGGCCAAAAATTAGAAATCGAGTTTTAAATGCAGAAATGTTTGCGTTTAAAAACCAAGAAGAAAACAGCAAACCAGACTGAAATCGGTTGAGTTTTAGCCAAGTTATGATCATAAAACGAATGAGGGTTTTAGTATTTTTCAGCCCAAAAATTTGACCCAATTTTTGAAAAAATGTAAGGGGTTACATCGTTAAAATTGTCAAAAATTGGCCAAAAATTAGAAATCGAGTTTTAAATGCAGAAATGTTTGCGTTTAAAAACCAAGAAGAAAACAGCAAACCAGACTGAAATCGGTTGAGTTTTAGCCAAGTTATGATCATAAAACGAATGAGGGTTTTAGTATTTTTCAGCCCAAAAATTTGACCCAATTTTGAAAAAATGTAAGGGGTTACATCGTTAAAATTGTCAAAAATTGGCCAAAAATTAGAAATCGAGTTTTAAATGCAGAAATGTTTGCGTTTAAAAACCAAGAAGAAAACAGCAAACCAGACTGAAATCGGTTGAGTTTTAGCCAAGTTATGATCATAAAACGAATGAGGGTTTTAGTATTTTTCAGCCCAAAAATTTGACCCAATTTTTGAAAAAATGTAAGGGGTTACATCGTTAAAATTGTCAAAAATTGGCCAAAAATTAGAAATCGAGTTTTAAATGCAGAAATGTTTGCGTTTAAAAACCAAGAAGAAAACAGCAAACCAGACTGAAATCGGTTGAGTTTTAGCCAAGTTATGATCATAAAACGAATGAGGGTTTTAGTATTTTTCAGCCCAAAAATTTGACCCAATTTTTGAAAAAAATGTAAGGGGTTACATCGTTAAAATTGTCAAAAATTGGCCAAAAATTAGAAATCGAGTTTTAAATGCAGAAATGTTTGCGTTTAAAAACCAAGAAGAAAACAGCAAACCAGACTGAAATCGGTTGAGTTTTAGCCAAGTTATGATCATAAAACGAATGAGGGTTTTAGTATTTTTCAGCCCAAAAATTTGACCCAATTTTGAAAAAAATGTAAGGGGTTACATCGTTAAAATTGTCAAAAATTGGCCAAAAATTAGAAATCGAGTTTTAAATGCAGAAATGTTTGCGTTTAAAAACCAAGAAGAAAACAGCAAACCAGACTGAAATCGGTTGAGTTTTAGCCAAGTTATGATCATAAAACGAATGAGGGTTTTAGTATTTTTCAGCCCAAAAATTTGACCCAATTTTTGAAAAAATGTAAGGGGTTACATCGTTAAAATTGTCAAAAATTGGCCAAAAATTAGAAATCGAGTTTTAAATGCAGAAATGTTTGCGTTTAAAAACCAAGAAGAAAACAGCAAACCAGACTGAAATCGGTTGAGTTTTAGCCAAGTTATGATCATAAAACGAATGAGGGTTTTAGTATTTTTCAGCCCAAAAATTTGACCCAATTTTGAAAAAATGTAAGGGGTTACATCGTTAAAATTGTCAAAAATTGGCCAAAAATTAGAAATCGAGTTTTAAATGCAGAAATGTTTGCGTTTAAAAACCAAGAAGAAAACAGCAAACCAGACTGAAATCGGTTGAGTTTTAGCCAAGTTATGATCATAAAACGAATGAGGGTTTTAGTATTTTTCAGCCCAAAAATTTGACCCAATTTTGAAAAAAATGTAAGGGGTTACATCGTTAAAATTGTCAAAAATTGGCCAAAAATTAGAAATCGAGTTTTAAATGCAGAAATGTTTGCGTTTAAAAACCAAGAAGAAAACAGCAAACCAGACTGAAATCGGTTGAGTTTTAGCCAAGTTATGATCATAAAACGAATGAGGGTTTTAGTATTTTTCAGCCCAAAAATTTGACCCAATTTTTGAAAAAATGTAAGGGGTTACATCGTTAAAATTGTCAAAAATTGGCCAAAAATTAGAAATCGAGTTTTAAATGCAGAAATGTTTGCGTTTAAAAACCAAGAAGAAAACAGCAAACCAGACTGAAATCGGTTGAGTTTTAGCCAAGTTATGATCATAAAACGAATGAGGGTTTTAGTATTTTTCAGCCCAAAAATTTGACCCAATTTTGAAAAAAATGTAAGGGGTTACATCGTTAAAATTGTCAAAAATTGGCCAAAAATTAGAAATCGAGTTTTAAATGCAGAAATGTTTGAATTAAAAAACCAAGAAGAAAACAGCAAACCAGACTGAAATCGGTTGAGTTTTAGCCAAGTTATGATCATAAAACGAATGAGGGTTTTAGTATTTTTCAGCCCAAAAATTTGACCCAATTTTTGAAAAAAATGTAAGGGGTTACATCGTTAAAATTGTCAAAAATTGGCCAAAAATTAGAAATCGAGTTTTAAATGCAGAAATGTTTGCGTTTAAAAACCAAGAAGAAAACAGCAAACCAGACTGAAATCGGTTGAGTTTTAGCCAAGTTATGATCATAAAACGAATGAGGGTTTTAGTATTTTTCAGCCCAAAAATTTGACCCAATTCGTTAAAATTGTCAAAAATTGGCCAAAAATTAGAAATCGAGTTTTAAATGCAGAAATGTTTGCGTTTAAAAACCAAGAAGAAAACAGCAAACCAGACTGAAATCGGTTGAGTTTTAGCCAAGTTATGATCATAAAACGAATGAGGGTTTTAGTATTTTTCAGCCCAAAAATTTGACCCAATTTTTGAAAAAAATGTAAGGGGTTACATCGTTAAAATTGTCAAAAATTGGCCAAAAATTAGAAATCGAGTTTTAAATGCAGAAATGTTTGCGTTTAAAAACCAAGAAGAAAACAGCAAACCAGACTGAAATCGGTTGAGTTTTAGCCAAGTTATGATCATAAAACGAATGAGGGTTTTAGTATTTTTCAGCCCAAAATTTGACCCAATTTTTGAAAAAATGTAAGGGGTTACATCGTTAAAATTGTCAAAAATTGGCCAAAAATTAGAAATCGAGTTTTAAATGCAGAAATGTTTGCGTTTAAAAACCAAGAAGAAAACAGCAAACCAGACTGAAATCGGTTGAGTTTTAGCCAAGTTATGATCATAAAACGAATGAGGGTTTTAGTATTTTTCAGCCCAAAAATTTGACCCAATTTTTGAAAAAATGTAAGGGGTTACATCGTTAAAATTGTCAAAAATTGGCCAAAAATTAGAAATCGAGTTTTAAATGCAGAAATGTTTGCGTTTAAAAACCAAGAAGAAAACAGCAAACCAGACTGAAATCGGTTGAGTTTTAGCCAAGTTATGATCATAAAACGAATGAGGGTTTTAGTATTTTTCAGCCCAAAAATTTGACCCAATTTTTGAAAAAATGTAAGGGGTTACATCGTTAAAATTGTCAAAAATTGGCCAAAAATTAGAAATCGAGTTTTAAATGCAGAAATGTTTGCGTTTAAAAACCAAGAAGAAAACAGCAAACCAGACTGAAATCGGTTGAGTTTTAGCCAAGTTATGATCATAAAACGAATGAGGGTTTTAGTATTTTTCAGCCCAAAAATTTGACCCAATTTTTGAAAAAAATGTAAGGGGTTACATCGTTAAAATTGTCAAAAATTGGCCAAAAATTAGAAATCGAGTTTTAAATGCAGAAATGTTTGCGTTTAAAAACCAAGAAGAAAACAGCAAACCAGACTGAAATCGGTTGAGTTTTAGCCAAGTTATGATCATAAAACGAATGAGGGTTTTAGTATTTTTCAGCCCAAAAATTTGACCCAATTTTTGAAAAAATGTAAGGGGTTACATCGTTAAAATTGTCAAAAATTGGCCAAAAATTAGAAATCGAGTTTTAAATGCAGAAATGTTTGCGTTTAAAAACCAAGAAGAAAACAGCAAACCAGACTGAAATCGGTTGAGTTTTAGCCAAGTTATGATCATAAAACGAATGAGGGTTTTAGTATTTTTCAGCCCAAAAATTTGACCCAATTTTTGAAAAAAATGTAAGGGGTTACATCGTTAAAATTGTCAAAAATTGGCCAAAAATTAGAAATCGAGTTTTAAATGCAGAAATGTTTGCGTTTAAAAACCAAGAAGAAAACAGCAAACCAGACTGAAATCGGTTGAGTTTTAGCCAAGTTATGATCATAAAACGAATGAGGGTTTTAGTATTTTTCAGCCCAAAATTTGACCCAATTTTTGAAAAAATGTAAGGGGTTACATCGTTAAAATTGTCAAAAATTGGCCAAAAATTAGAAATCGAGTTTTAAATGCAGAAATGTTTGCGTTTAAAAACCAAGAAGAAAACAGCAAACCAGACTGAAATCGGTTGAGTTTTAGCCAAGTTATGATCATAAAACGAATGAGGGTTTTAGTATTTTTCAGCCCAAAAATTTGACCCAATTTTTGAAAAAATGTAAGGGGTTACATCGTTAAAATTGTCAAAAATTGGCCAAAAATTAGAAATCGAGTTTTAAATGCAGAAATGTTTGCGTTTAAAAACCAAGAAGAAAACAGCAAACCAGACTGAAATCGGTTGAGTTTTAGCCAAGTTATGATCATAAAACGAATGAGGGTTTTAGTATTTTTCAGCCCAAAATTTGACCCAATTTTGAAAAATGTAAGGGGTTACATCGTTAAAATTGTCAAAAATTGGCCAAAAATTAGAAATCGAGTTTTAAATGCAGAAATGTTTGCGTTTAAAAACCAAGAAGAAAACAGCAAACCAGACTGAAATCGGTTGAGTTTTAGCCAAGTTATGATCATAAAACGAATGAGGGTTTTAGTATTTTTCAGCCCAAAAATTTGACCCAATTTTGAAAAAAATGTAAGGGGTTACATCGTTAAAATTGTCAAAAATTGGCCAAAAATTAGAAATCGAGTTTTAAATGCAGAAATGTTTGCGTTTAAAAACCAAGAAGAAAACAGCAAACCAGACTGAAATCGGTTGAGTTTTAGCCAAGTTATGATCATAAAACGAATGAGGGTTTTAGTATTTTTCAGCCCAAAAATTTGACCCAATTTTTGAAAAATGTAAGGGGTTACATCGTTAAAATTGTCAAAAATTGGCCAAAAATTAGAAATCGAGTTTTAAATGCAGAAATGTTTGCGTTTAAAACCAAGAAGAAAACAGCAAACCAGACTGAAATCGGTTGAGTTTTAGCCAAGTTATGATCATAAAACGAATGAGGGTTTTAGTATTTTTCAGCCCAAAAATTTGACCCAATTTTTGAAAAAAATGTAAGGGGTTACATCGTTAAAATTGTCAAAAATTGGCCAAAAATTAGAAATCGAGTTTTAAATGCAGAAATGTTTGCGTTTAAAAACCAAGAAGAAAACAGCAAACCAGACTGAAATCGGTTGAGTTTTAGCCAAGTTATGATCATAAAACGAATGAGGGTTTTAGTATTTTTCAGCCCAAAATTTGACCCAATTTTTGAAAAAATGTAAGGGGTTACATCGTTAAAATTGTCAAAAATTGGCCAAAAATTAGAAATCGAGTTTTAAATGCAGAAATGTTTGCGTTTAAAAACCAAGAAGAAAACAGCAAACCAGACTGAAATCGGTTGAGTTTTAGCCAAGTTATGATCATAAAACGAATGAGGGTTTTAGTATTTTTCAGCCCAAAATTTGACCCAATTTTTGAAAAAAATGTAAGGGGTTACATCGTTAAAATTGTCAAAAATTGGCCAAAAATTAGAAATCGAGTTTTAAATGCAGAAATGTTTGCGTTTAAAAACCAAGAAGAAAACAGCAAACCAGACTGAAATCGGTTGAGTTTTAGCCAAGTTATGATCATAAAACGAATGAGGGTTTTAGTATTTTTCAGCCCAAAATTTGACCCAATTTTTGAAAAAAATGTAAGGGGTTACATCGTTAAAATTGTCAAAAATTGGCCAAAAATTAGAAATCGAGTTTTAAATGCAGAAATGTTTGCGTTTAAAAACCAAGAAGAAAACAGCAAACCAGACTGAAATCGGTTGAGTTTTAGCCAAGTTATGATCATAAAACGAATGAGGGTTTTAGTATTTTTCAGCCCAAAAATTTGACCCAATTTTTGAAAAAAATGTAAGGGGTTACATCGTTAAAATTGTCAAAAATTGGCCAAAAATTAGAAATCGAGTTTTAAATGCAGAAATGTTTGCGTTTAAAAACCAAGAAGAAAACAGCAAACCAGACTGAAATCGGTTGAGTTTTAGCCAAGTTATGATCATAAAACGAATGAGGGTTTTAGTATTTTTCAGCCCAAAAATTTGACCCACTTTTGAAAAAAATGTAAGGGGTTACATCGTTAAAATTGTCAAAAATTGGCCAAAAATTAGAAATCGAGTTTTAAATGCAGAAATGTTTGCGTTTAAAAACCAAGAAGAAAACAGCAAACCAGACTGAAATCGGTTGAGTTTTAGCCAAGTTATGATCATAAAACGAATGAGGGTTTTAGTATTTTTCAGCCCAAAAATTTGACCCAATTTTTGAAAAAATGTAAGGGGTTACATCGTTAAAATTGTCAAAAATTGGCCAAAAATTAGAAATCGAGTTTTAAATGCAGAAATGTTTGCGTTTAAAAACCAAGAAGAAAACAGCAAACCAGACTGAAATCGGTTGAGTTTTAGCCAAGTTATGATCATAAAACGAATGAGGGTTTTAGTATTTTTCAGCCCAAAAATTTGACCCAATTTTTGAAAAAATGTAAGGGGTTACATCGTTAAAATTGTCAAAAATTGGCCAAAATTAGAAATCGAGTTTTAAATGCAGAAATGTTTGCGTTTAAAAACCAAGAAGAAAACAGCAAACCAGACTGAAATCGGTTGAGTTTTAGCCAAGTTATGATCATAAAACGAATGAGGGTTTTAGTATTTTTCAGCCCAAAATTTGACCCAATTTTTGAAAAAATGTAAGGGGTTACATCGTTAAAATTGTCAAAAATTGGCCAAAAATTAGAAATCGAGTTTTAAATGCAGAAATGTTTGCGTTTAAAAACCAAGAAGAAAACAGCAAACCAGACTGAAATCGGTTGAGTTTTAGCCAAGTTATGATCATAAAACGAATGAGGGTTTTAGTATTTTTCAGCCCAAAATTTGACCCAATTTTGAAAAAAATGTAAGGGGTTACATCGTTAAAATTGTCAAAAATTGGCCAAAAATTAGAAATCGAGTTTTAAATGCAGAAATGTTTGCGTTTAAAAACCAAGAAGAAAACAGCAAACCAGACTGAAATCGGTTGAGTTTTAGCCAAGTTATGATCATA